>FXXK01002531.1:5159-37089 GCA_900184695.1 Betula pendula | reverse complement strand
AGAGAAGATCTGAGCATACTCATCTTTGAAATGGAGATCAAATCACACTCCAAAGTGAGGCTTGACGGAGCAGGTAGTCCGGAGGGGGCTAGAGAATCTGCTGGAGAAGCAACCTGATTGGCAAACCCAGATGGTGTGCCATGTAAATCCCAACAAGAGCCCACAGAATGATTGCTTCGACCACAATGAGTGCATTTGCGAGGCCCACGACTGCTAGGACGGCCACCGCCTCGAGAATCAAGTCCACCGCAAAACCACGACCACCCGAAGTGGGTAAAGCTGATTTAGGAGTTGTCATGCCGAGTAGAAACCACCACAAAGTGTACCACCAAGAAGAGGAAAGCCCAAAAACACAGCACACAAGCAATAAGTAGTGAAAATGGACAAAAAAACGGACAAAGAAACCTGGACCGAGTCGGAAACACGCTGAACCGAGTCAAAATAGGCCTGAACCGGCCTGAACACACTGAACCGCCCGGAAATAAGCTGAACCGGTGAGGAAATAGCCTGAACCGGGTCTGAAATGGGCCTGAACCGGTCTAAAATGGCCTGAACGGGTCTGAATGGCCTGAACCGGACCTGAGACGAGCTGAACCGGTCTTGAATTGCCTGAACCGGGTCTGGAACTAGGTGAACCGGAATACTGAACCGGATGGGTTGAACCGGACTGAGAGGCGACGGGTCGGGTTGACCCGATAAACCGAACCGGTGATGCGGGTCGGGTTGACCCAATACACTGAACCCTTGGGCTGGGCCAACTGGGCTGTGTTGGATCCGGCCCAAAAGGAAGACAAGCTGAACCGTGTGGGCTTGGGTTGACCCGGCCCAAATAAAGCACGGATAGGCTATTCCAGGACCGGATTGAGGATATCCGTATCCCGGAATAGAGGACAAGCCGGACTCGGACCAAACAAGTGTCTTTCTTCAACGAAAATCACTGGAATGGTGCCGGTAGGAGTGTACAAGCGGGGCGGTTATTAACCGCTTATAACGGATAACCAAAAATAACCGGATTACTGGATAACCGGACAAACCGGAAAACCGGGAAACCGGAAATAACCGCAACCGGATAACCGGATAACCGGTTAGGCCGGTTGCGGTTGCGGTTATTAATTTTAAAAAAACCGGTTATTAACCAGGTAACCGGATAACCGGTTTTTATATATATAATTATTAATTTTATATATATATACATATATATAAAACTATTAATTTTAACTAAGTTAATATACTTTTTTTTTTCTTTTTCTCTCATTTTTTTCTTTTTTTTCTTTTCTTTTTTTTCTTTTCTTTTTTTCCATATCTCTCTCTCAATAATAGCTCCTGAGCAGGGAGCAAGCAGGGAGCAGGGAGCTCCCTGCTCTCAAGAGAAGAAAAGAAAAAAAAAAAAAAAAGAAGAGAAAAGAAACGAAAAAATATATATATGAACTTTATATAACAAAATTTTTTATTCTCCTATTTCAAAAATAAATTTTTAATGAGAAGTGATTAAAAATAATTTTTTTTGTAATTCATAACATTAAAACCGGTTTATAACCGGTATTGAAACCGGTTATTAGCAACCGTAACCGGGGTCCCGGTTGCGGTTGCGGTTTTTAAAACACAAATAACCGGGACCCCGGTTGCGGTTGCGGTTATTGCCCCTAGGTGTACACCCCTAGGGGCAACCGGTTGTACACCCCTAGGTGCCGGCGACACTAAGACCGGGCCGGCGACCACGACGGCAAGCAGCACCCAGAACGCCGACGATCACGACGTCACTCGCTCCACCGAGACCGACCACTGACAGAGCACCGGAAGCCTCACAAGACACACGAGTTTCGTCGCCGGCGACCTCAGACGATACAAACCTCCACAGACGGCACCGACACCACCACTAACGACAGCTCCGGCCACCGCAACCAACACTGACGACAACCACCGGAGCAAACCAACGGAACAAACCAACGGAGCAAGCCATGACGACGATTCAAACAGGGCCGATTCACCGGAATCTCGCCGGTGAGATTCAGACAGGGCCGGCGAACACGAAGGGAGCAACTCCGACGAAGACCACTCACCATCGAGAGAACAACACCACCAACAACAGAGAACCGGCCACCTCAGACGGCACAAACCACCACAGACTCCGCCGGCGACACCAACCACGACGACTGCACCGACGCCACCACTAACCGCTCCGGCCAACACCGACGACAACCAACTGAACACCCTGAATCATTTATGTCAAATCAGGGACAGAGAGCCACGACGACACCAAAGCCACGATGAACAGAGCCCAGCATGGCGATGACGGCGATACCACTAAAGACGATGATGTCGTCGCCACCGCATGCAGGACACGGGCATGAAGCCCAGTACGATATTTCTTCGAGGTGCAGCAAAATTATGTCTTCGAGGTGTGTTCTATCGTGAATGACGACAAAACAAGAGAAAAAAAAAAAAAATTTTAGGGAGTAACGTGTACGAAGAACAGGATTAAACCCTAGGCTCTGATACCATGTTAAACCCTAAAACAATAGGAGGCACGTTATATTGTTGTACGTAGCCTACCTCACACATATTATTATATAGGCTTTGAGAAATAATACAATGACCATAATACCCTCAAACCCTAATACATTATTCTAACATTGGCAAATGGCATTCGGAAGTAATTTACTTTCAGACCAATTACTGTTGCAATTAAATGAGATTTGAAGCATGGAAAATAGCTCGCCGACAGGAGCTGGTAGCTTGGTTCCAAGCAACGCCTTTACAATAGTTAAGGCCATAGCCCAAAGGAGCCTTGAGCAATTGTAAAATGCTCAAGTCAAGGCTCCACGAGAAAATTGAAAAATTCTGTTCTAATAGATCAACAAATCAACTGATACTACGACTTCCACTTTTTAAGTATATAATAAGACACATTTCAGGTTCCATGAATAAGGAAAATAACATCAGTGTTTCCAATTATAGGGACAACCATGCCATCGCTAAACTCTACAAGAAAAAAAAAAAAAGTTGTGATCTCACTTAGTAAAGTTGCCATGCAAGGCTCCAGTTGCAAAATTGAATGTTACAAATCTTGGCATGTATAACAAAAAGTAGCATACAATTATGAATCACGGTAGTTAAGCAACTTTACTAGAAAAAGATTCCATTCTATTTCCAGGAACACTTTTCAAAACCTAATAGAGTTCAACTTGTTAAAAGTAATCAACAAAATGACAAGGTAGCTTATCGATTTCATACAGATTTGCAATTCGTAATGAAAAAAGATCCAAGAAGATAACCATTACTGTGCTTTCTGATTTAGTCAGATCAAACTTCCAAATTAAAAAAAAAAAAAAAAAGAGAGAGAAATACAAAGCAAGCATTATAATGGCCGAGAAGTTCATGGTATCTCATAATCTCTAATCAACCAAATCTTTTGCTCCAATTTTGGTCATTCATGGTATCTCATAATCTCTAATCAACCAAATCTTGCAATAATCAAATTCAACTAAATGGGTATCCAAAATCATCAAGAGAAGTTCAAGATTGACTTACTTATTGAGCTTCCAACTTCTCTAATGGCCGAGAATCTCTCTTCTCTTCCTCTCTTTCTCTTTCTCTCTTCCTCTCTCGATCTCTCTCTCTGCGTGGACGAAACAGGGGGGGTTTTACCCCTGTTGCTTTGCTGCGGAAGAAGGGGGTCAAATCTGTGTCCATAAACACCAGAAAAGTAATCCCATAGGCTACCCGGAGTCGTACCTGCCGGTTCTGGTAAGAGGTGGCCGCTGGTCGTCGCCGGAGGAGAATGACCGGAGGAGACGCTGGTACTAGCCGGCCGGAGAGCGACAGAGAGACCCGGGAGCGACAGATCTGGCCGAAGTCGTACCTGCCGGTTCTGGGAAGAGGTGGCTGCTGCTCGTCGCCGGAGGAGAATGACCGGAGGAGGGAGATGGAGAGAGAGAGAGTTGACAGCTGAGATGAGGGTTTAGAAAAAAAATGGCGTACAGGGGAAAATGCACAGCGGGAAGGGAAAGGGAAAAAATGAAAGGAAAAGGGAAAGGGAAAATGCACAGCCGAAGCTTTTCTGAAATTTTTATGACAGGTTTATATGACAGCGGGAAAGGAAACGCGCGGGTTTCAAAAATTTTATGACAGATTTTAGCATCGCTTTTAAGTAAAGCGATGTTAAAAATTACAATACTTTTTTACATTCCTTTCCGGAAAGCAATGTAATTACACTAAAAATTGCTTAAAATTACATTCATTTCTTTAAAGCGATGTAACTAAAATTTATGAAAATTACATCCCTTTCATAAAGGAATGTAATTTTTAAAAATTATTGCATCGCTTTTAACAAAGCGATGTTAAAATTCAGATTTTAACATCTCTTTATTAAAGGAGATGTTAAATTTTACCTTTTAACATTGCTTTTTTTAAAGAAATGTTAGAAAAGCGATGTTAAAACCCAATTTTTTTTGTAGTGTAATAATCTATGATTGAAATCACGAGTTTTTTTTCTTAATATTACATGCACATGTGGACTGTTATCAAATGTTGTAAATGTCGAAAACGAAGGAAAATGATTCCATTTGTTTTTCCTTAAAAGAATATATCTTTTTCTAGAAAATTCATGAGAGACCTTGTTTAGTCCTTTTTTTTTCAGCTTATTTTCAAAATTTCATCTATTTTATTTTGTAATCTGTTAGGCTATGTGAAGCATAGTTTTGTGCCTGACCCGGTTTTGCACCTAACCTAATACGATAAAAGAAGGGCTACAGTTAAAATGAGATTTTTTTCTAAGGGTTGGCCCATTGAGTGAGGAAGTTTGTGAATATTGGAAGTGAAGAGAAGAAGCAATGTGGGTTTTATCATCTTTTTATTTTTATTTTTTAAAAAAAATAAAGTTATGGACGATTTGGGCAAAACTGTCAGGAATTAATTCCTGATGGTTTTGCCCAAACCATCAGGAATTAATTTCCCGATACTATATTCTTGAAGGTTTGAAACTGTTAGAAATAAACCGTTAAGAATTGATTCCTAACGGTTTTTTACCTAATTCTGGACAGTTTTGAATTGTCTATAAATAGGTGAATTTTTGTAGTGGGTGCGCTTTGTTCTGTTGGAGTGTTTGTGAAGTGATGTTTGTGTGTTGGAGGCTGGGTTGAGCAAAAAAGTCATCTTTGCTTTGTTGGGTAACTGAAAACTGATGAAGGTCACAGATTGTCTTTGATAGTGGTGGCTTGATGTGATTTGGAGGTTTTTTTTTTTTTNTTTTTTTTTTCTTTTCTGTTGTCAGTGGCTGGATTTGCTCAAGGTTGCAGATCGCCGATGGCTATGGAAAACAATCTGTTTCTTCTCTAATACCAAATTGACGCAGGACGGGGAAGGATTTCCAAAAAAATAGATAAAGAAAACAGAAAATAAAGATAAATCTAGCGTTAGTTCAGAATCTCTCAGAAATAACGAAAAAAATGAGTTGAATCAGAGTCTCAATGGTCCTTAGCAGAGTCTCACCACCAAAAGAGAAGAGATGAGTTACATCTTAAAGAAAACATCTGTTTTTCATTAATCATCATCTGTCTCATAAGTCTCATAAATGTACAAAATAATACTTAAATAAACTCTGACAGAAACTTTAATCATAAATTGATTGACTTTGGGCCAAGCTCATTATCAAATTATAAAATAATACAACTCTTAAAAATATTAGTAACCTCAACAATTAATAAAACATAAATAAATCGAAATGCCAAATATTTCTTTTCTTCTCCTGCATCAATTCCCCAAACAACAAATTTGTGGTATCCAATTTAAGCACTCGATTAATCTCTTGCAGAAAGAAGAACTTGATTAATCATTTTGTCAATATTGACGTAAGATGACCCAGTAGGCCTACTAGTGGCCTCCTCTGCCAACTTCTTCCACGCTACCACATTCTTCTTCAACTCTTTCCCCTTCGCTCCCACCATAAGCTCTCTCACAAGGCTCTCTATTTCTCCTCTCGTAACACCATCAATCTCCATGCCTATACCCCACTCATTACAAGAGTACCGACAATTGGTTTGTTGATCCGCGAAGAAGGGCCAAGAGATAATTGGCACTCCACTGCACACGCTTTCAATCGTCGAATTCCATCCGCTGTGCGTTAAGAACCCTCCAACGGATGGATGACTCAGAACTTGTTCTTGAGCACACCAAGTTGCCAATAGACCCCTTTCTTCTGTCTCTACTCTGAACTCGCGTGGAACAACGGCCGAGTCACCCTCCACAAGATCAGGCCTTATTATCCACAAGAATGTTTGGTTGCTATTGGCAAGCCCCCAAGCAAACTCAATCAATTGGTTGTTTGTCATGACCGCTATGCTTCCAAAATTCACATAAACAACAGAGTTGGGTCCTTTTTTGTGTAGCCATTCGAGACACCTAGCTTTTTCTTTCCATAGGTTTGAGCCAATTGATTTATGATCGTTATCGGGGATTTGATTTAGGAGAAGGTGCAGGGGACCAATGGAGTAAATAGGAGGATACATGGATGAAAGTGCGTCTAACACTTGATGCTCTAAGGCATCAAAGGTATTGAAGATGAGAGCTGAAGCTTTTTTAGCTCTCTCGAATTCAACTATTGCAAAGTCTAGCATAATCTCATATGGGTCTGTGGTTCTAATGAAGCTTGGAAGATCCCTTAGCCGAATACCTTTCATACTTGGAATCCAATCTATAACCGTATCTAAATACCCATTCGTTAAGTAACTCGCATCTGCACAACAAAGAAACTCAATAAGTAAATTTACACCTGAAATTGAGCATGTTAATTTACGTACATTAATAACATTAGCACTACAATATCCAAGGTGACCTTTTCGACTAACCTATGGTCACATTTCTACTAACAAACACTCCCAAAATGGTATTATGATCTATTACAATTTCTTCGAAAGCATAAATTTTCAAACTATGTGATTGTAAATTGATCTTTGCATTGAATGGCTAAAAAAATACTACATATCACAATAAAAAAAAATAAAAAAAAAAAGGCTTTTCCAACGCCCAAAAAGTGCTGGAAATGACAACACAAGCACTGGGATATGTATTCCTAGCATTTGGAGGTAGGGTCGAGTTAAATAGTGTCGGCTAAAGTTTTGGTTGTCTTTTGGAAGAAGCGCCAGTGAAGTCATTCTTAAGGCCGGCAGTCAACTCACACAGGCATCATTTTTGCCGGCGTTCTTCACAAAATGCTGGCACAAGCTTCACCAGCGTTGTGCAAAAAAACACCGGCCTAGCTAGATGATTCCAAAAGCCAAAAAAAAAAAAAAAAAAATCATTTGAAAAGGCTTTTTCTCTACCTTTTAAGAGACAATTACTTTTTAGTAAAGCAAAAAACAGGTTTTTGCTTAAAATTTTTCTATGACATAGATCGGAAGAATTTGACAAAAATATACTTAATTTTTATTAGTAATAGATAGTATTTTTTACATTGTTTGATGCAAATATCGACTTGAATTCACATAATTTAAAAATTTACACTTTCAAATAAATTATAGAAAATCTTTCTCCCAAAATGAGTGTTTCACTAATAAATGACATGTGGTTGATATTTAGAAACAATATATATATATATATATATATATATATATGTCAAAGAAGAATGAAAAAGTCGAATTTCATTTTGATCGGTGGATTAATATATACCTTTGAGTGGTGTTAGACCCTTCTCAATGAGAGTGCGATATTGAACATAGCCCATGAACCCACATGCACTTGCTGTCCATAAAAGAACCTCAGGGATGCGCAGTTCTACTGCTGCGTCTAGAGTGAAACTCATGATACCATCCGAAACTATGCAAGTGACTGGAGGAACATTGGATGAAGAGGTGTCGTTCAGTTTGGAAAGAAGGTTTCTGAAGGGAGCCAAGCAATGTTTTCTCGTAGAGTCGCATAGGGAAGTTATGTCTTGGGTGGCTTCGACGTCGGACTCGGGAAGGCCATCGGGAATTGTTTCGAATCGGAAGGAGGGGAGGCCGTCGAGAGAGTTGGGACCTCGGGATTTGAGGAGGCGTTTATGGTTGAACTCGGTGTTGACGAAGGTGATGTGAAAGCCTCTGTAGTGGAGGATTTTGGCCAGCTTTAGCATGGGGTTTATGTGGCCTTGAGCTGGGAAGGGGATGCAAACTGCATGGGGCTTCTCTGTTATTCCCGCGGAACCCATCTTAATTGTTTCTCACTAGATAGCCACACAACGCTATGATAATGGGTGGATGACTCTCCATGATACAGCTGGCTTTCTTTTATAGAGCAAGACCCAAAACAGAGGTGGGGATCGACACCTTTCAATTCCTTGAATATGTGGGGAAGATTCTTATGCTACTTTAATACTTTTCTAACTCATTTATTACACTTATTTTTATATTCATTTTTGTAAGTTGTCAATTTATGTATTAGAGCACTATTAAAAGGTGCATATAGTAGATGCCATAAAATATAGATTCTCTTCCCTAAATGGTTGGGTAACTACAGTGCTACCCAAAACCTTATTTTAATCTTTAAAAAATACTCTTTCTCCTCTCTCCTCCCACCTCCCTTTCTCCTCACGCCTCTTTCTTTTTCTCTTTTCTCTCATCCTCTCTGAAACCCATTTTTTTCTTTCTCTCTTCTCCCATCCTCCGGCAAGAATTGATGTTCATCTCAAAACTTTTTTGTTTTCTTTCTCTCTTGTCCCTTCTCCCTTTCTCTTTCTCTCTTCTTCATTCTTTGCCATTGTTTGTTTGTGCTGCCCCTTGGATTTGTTCCAAGAAATGGAGTGAAGGGATTTCAATGGAGGATAGAGAGAGAGAGCAAAAACCATAAATCAACGGAGGAGAGAGAGAGAAGACGCAGGAGAGAGAGAGAGAGAAAATGCAGGAGAGAGAGAAGATGCGGGGGAAGGAGAGAGAGAGAAGACGCTGGAGAAGGAGAAGACCGAAAAAAAAAAAAAAAAGGTAAAAGTAAAAAAAAAATATTATTTTAATGATATAGAAAAAAATGAAGGGAATTTGTTACGGGTTATTTTTTTATAGGGAAGTAAAAAGTAGTTTTAATCTATAAATTTAGAAAAAATGATTGAGAATATGATGGTAGTGCTCTTAAAAAAGAAAACAATTTATTTATAAATTGCAACATCAACCAATTTAATATATATATGGGCGTGAAATTTGCCGTACGGACTTTGTGATGAAGCCACTGTGCTTGAACGTTTTGGAACTTCGTATAGGGTGTCCATTGTAATTGCGTGTTCTAGAAAGTAGTTCAATTTTTTGATATCATTTGTTTTAAGTAACTAATAAATTTATAATGTCAATTACCAAGTAAATTATAAAAACAAGAATATATATCACTTAAAACATGTCAGTTATTTTGACTGTATTCTTACTTTTTTTTCATCCTTAAGTTATATACCCATATGTAATGACAAAGATTGGTGTGACGTGTGATAAAAAAAAAAAACATGAAAGACTAGTATTTTTTTTTTCTAATTAAAAGACTAGTATTATTTGAAAGGATTATTGTAGACTGATGATGATCAATGACTTTGACCTGGTCTTTGCAGCATATGTTGGTCCCCCAGGGCCCCCACCCCATGTGACGCTTGCTCTGCCCAGTTGTATAGCTTAGGTGCTGTAGTTTTATTACTGCAGCACCTAATGCTGTTAAAATATTAAAAGTTTAGATGCATTTTTTATTGTTTAGATTAAATTTAGACCTTTAATTTTTTAAACAGTATAGGTGACTCCGTCGTTGCCGTTTGGAATCAAATAATGTACGAATTCTGACTCCGTCGTTGCCGTATACACTGCGCAAAGTTTCAGAATATTCTTTAATTTCCTATGTTTTTCTTCTTCTTAATTTTTTGTAATTTTTAGGAGAATTTTGATAATTTTTTTAAAAAAATTAGCATGTGCGCGTCAAGACTCAAGTGTGATATTTTTACGGGTTTATCTGTGTTTTAATACAATATAATTATGTGATTAGAGGTACATGCATAATTTCTCTTAGTTATACAAAAAAAATAATAATAATAAGGACATAAACCAAAATAGTTATAAACCAAACAAATGTTAAATTATTACTTATTTTAAAATATTAAATCAATAAAAAAATATATAAATTTAATTATTTTAATTAATATTTTTTTATCTCAATAAAAAATAAGAAAAAATATTTTTTTAAACAAAAAACAGGATCAGGCTTATTTCATCCACATTTCATAACCTTAGAAAAAATAAAATGAGAATTTGATAACTTTAAGCCTGTTTTTTAATAAAAAAAGTATTTTTTTTTTATTTTTTATTTTTTTTTATAAGGGAAATGGACGCTGGGGACGGACGCCCAGCTCTACTTTGCAAATATAACCCATATTTTTTACAAGGTTACCAATAATATTTCGTACGGTTTTTTCCTTTCTGAAATAAAAACAAGAAGACATTAAAAAAGATCAATGGCTGCTAGCCTGCTGCGTAGCCCAAAGGATTTTTTTTTCTTTTTTTTTTTTGTGCAAGTACAAAGGAAGAAAAGCAAAGAGCACAAACAGGAGGGAGTTAGCTCATGCCTGCTACTAGAGTGGGTGGATCTTTTCTACTATAGATAGGGTAAGAAGGGGAAGGAGAAAAATAAAAAGAAATACAATCAAGAGTGTGATTTGGTTACGGCGTAATGTATCATATAATAAGCACAAAAATTTGTATTTCTGTTAACTTTATTAACTACCAAGAGGAGAAAGTGGGGAGAGAGGAGACGGTATCAGAGATGAAACTCTCAATTCTCCAATTTTAAATAATGGAAAGGTGTTGTCCAAACAATCTTGAAATAGCTATTATGTAATGTTACTAATTATTCTAATGTTTTTTTGGCTTTGAGAGAGGGGTCTCTTTTTTTCTTTTTTTATAATTTTTATAATTTTCAGTTTATTTTTTTTTAAAATTTTTTAATTTTATGAAGGATATTTTGTCATTAGGAGAATATTGACATTTTTTTGTAATTTATGGGAGATATTGACACAATTAGTAGTTTGAGAGGAAACATTAACAATGAGGTGATAATTTTAAAAAGTATATATGTGTACTTTTTCCTATAAATTACTTACAAACTGAGACATTAAAATTCCTTTAAAATCCGATCTCTAAAAGTGTCACATATTTTTTAAGCATGTGATAAAAATATTTTTTTTTATTAATATTATTAAAAAAACATGTGAACAAATGCTTTCAAAAAGTATATTTTTTTTTATATATTAATAGACATATAACACTTTAAAAGATTAAATTTTTTTAAAAAAATATTAAAACCCAGATTTTACAAAATCTTTGTTAGCTGGAAAATGGGAAGGCAATGCATGCACCTATGCACGCACTTAAGTCTTCTGAACAAATAGTCAATGAGTCCTCCACGTGCATCCTACCAGCGTGGACGACTTGTCGCTACATTACAGTTTACAAGTCACTGAAGTGCTATTATTTTTGTCGCTACATTACAATATGGTCCTGGCTATTAATGCAACACGACATCTCTATAGATTGTGAAGATATTATTAATCTTTCCCTATTCAATAAAAGACATAGTTAAACTCCTAATCGGAAAGAAACCGTTAGAATAAGAATAAAAACTTTTGAGGATATAAATCTTCTACTTTTGTAAAAAAAATTTATAAATCAGCATTTAAAAGTGATATATCCTTAACATGTAAAAAATATATATATATTTTTTTAATAAGTATATGTTCTCATATATTTTTTTAATACATAAATAAAAAAATATATGTTTCTCACATATTTAAAGAACACATGTCACTTTTAAAAGGTGATTTGTAAGAATTTTTCACGAATTAGTTTGTAAAAATTTATGTCAAACTTTTAATGCATCTCTCTCTAACATAAATAGAGAAGCTTTGCAAGATTTTAGAAAAACATCTCATTTTAGGTATCTTTCTGCTTTGTTCAGTATTTCTAAGGGAGGAGAGATAGACTTTTCTTCTTCCCTCCCCCCCCTTCTTCTCTTCGCCATGTGCAATTCAGCCACCAACTTGGTCCCTCTCCTCCAGATCCAACCGCCGCTCCCCTCCATCATCCATTCCTTATCAGGAGTAAGCCTCACGCGCCATTTAAGGAAAGTAGATATGATTTTTTTCAACTCAAATCTAGGCTCCTCCATCCTCTGCCTCGCCATTAACTCCATTGGCCTTGCCTCTCCACACCGCTCCACTCTTCTTCTCATTCGGGCCTCCATGCACCAATGAGGCTAGGGACAAAACTAAAAATTCAATTTTAGGGGGGGGGGGTCAAACTACATTAAAAAAAATGTAAGGGTCAAAATAATAAAAAGAATATATAAACTATTTATTTTTAACAATTTATAGGTTAAAAAACGTTTATTTTTTTATCAAAAAAAAGAGGTGGGGTAGTGAGGTGCCATGGTCCCCACCAACCCCCCCTTAATCCATCCCTGGGCGAGGTATACCCGAACAGCCACCCTCTCGTCCGCCTTTTGCTCTGCCCATGGCTTGCTGTTTGTGGTTTCACTTTGTATTAATGCTGTTTTTTATTTCTCTATGTTGTTGTTTTTGGCTTAAGTATCCTTGCAATTTGTTGTTTAATCATGTGTGGAAGATAGTGATTTACGTCCGTCTTAGACGAACGTAAATCGTCCGTTTCATTATTTAAAAAAAATAAAAATTAAAAAAAAATCCATTTTTTCATAAAAAACAGGTATAAACTTGTTTAATTCCCATTTTATTTTTTTCAAAGGTTATGAAATGTGAATAAAATAAGTCTGAACCTGTTTTTTGTTCAAAAAATATTTTTTCTTATTTTTTATTGGATAAAAAATAAGAAAAAATATTTTTTTGAACAAAAAAAGTTTCAGTTATTTCATTCACATTTTATAACCTTAGAAAAAAATAAAATAGGAATTGGACAAGTTTAAGCATGTTTTTTAAGCAAAAAAAGTAGTTTTTTTGATTTTTTATTTTTTTTTTCTATTGAAAACGGACGCTAGGCGTCCGTCACAGATGGATAGACGGACGCCTAGCAGGACTCGTGTGGGAAACCTTTTATTCTAAAGTTTTTGTGATGTTTTTAGCAGTATTCACCCCCTTTTAACTCCCAATGGGGATTGTTGTTTCCATTATCTTAACAGTGGCTATCCCTCAACCCTCGTAAAGGGGTTGTTGTTCTGAGCACGATGGAATGCTCTCTCGAGTGTCATGTCTTTTTCCTTCGCTGTTTTGGTGCATTATCCGCTTTATGTGACCCAATCATTAGCTTTGTCCAAAGTAGAGAGGATCGGAAAGTTTTTTATTCCTTTAGAGTAAAAAAAACACCAATTTTTTGACCAGTGTATCGAGTTTTTGGCACTATTTTTTTAAGTTTGAATATATTGTTGGCGAGCCCACTTCTCTTGATTTTTAATTGTAACCTGCTTCTTTATGAATGAATGATGTATTTACGAAAAAAAAAATTAAATAAAGAAAAACTTCATAGCACTCCCATAAAAAAAAACTATTGTGATTAGCCCTCTAGCAACAATTTCTTAAAAAACTTATCATTTGACTTAGCAAAATAGTTAGAGATTTTACGAGCTGCTACAATGCTCAATAAATTTGTTGAGAACTATACCTCAACAAATCATTAACTATATTAATAAAAATAAATAAGAATATTATTCTCTATCATCTTTGGAAATAAGGAAAGTAGATCAATAAATAATATTTTTAATGTAAAAGTGAAAGTTAATAATTAAAATAGATGTATGTTATTTGAAAAATAAAGTAGCTGAAATAAAAAAATGTGATCATTTAGATAAAATTTAAGAAAAAGTATTAATACCCCATCAAACAAATAGAAATTAGCTACAAATTGGTTTGTAACTAATTCCTTCAAACCAATTTCAGAAAGTGACATGTATCTCTTAACATGTGAGATACACCTATTTTTTTAATAATATGTGATTCTCACATGTTTATTTTTAATAACATTAATATGAATGTATATGCTTCTAACATGCTTTAGGAATACATGTCACTTTATTAGACAAGTTTATAAAAATTAGTTATAAACCAGTTGGTAGCTAACTTATGTTCCAAACTATCACACATTGTCAATATCCTCCAAAACTACTAATTGTGTTAATCCCTCTTAAGCTATTAGAAAATGTTAATGTCTCAAATGAAAATGAAAATGAAAAAAAAAAAAAAAACCCTTCATAAAATTATAAAATATATATATTAAAATTATAAGATAAACTAAAAATTAATCTTAAAAAAATAGGAGAAACCAAGGGGGTGGCTCCCTTATTCTTTTTTTTCTTAAAAAAATAATTTTTTAATTTTTAATTTTTTTAATAGAAAAATTGTCCCCTTAAACTATCACTCCTTAATTTTTGTAATTTTTTTTTAAAAATTTATAAAGATATTTGTCTTATTGAAAATTTTTTATGATCATTTTTAATTTTTTACTGGCATTGGAAAATATTAATATTTTTTTAATTTAAAAGAACATTGATACAATTGATAGTTTGAAGAACGCATTGACAAACAAGTGGTGGTTTGAGAAATATCAGTATTTTTTCTAAAAATTTATGACTTTTTTTTTAACAAAATGTGATTGCTCTTACATTTTAGAGAAAGTAAATGTATACGTTAATTTTATATTTATTTTGTGTCTACTTAAAATTAATATAATTTTTTAAATAATTTTTAATTTTTAATTAAATAATAATTTTAAAACCACGTTAAGTTTTAAAATCTCCCTCTTGCACGTGAAGTTGACGTATACCGCTCTTAAGAGAGTTCGTCTTATCGCTGCATTCGGACCGGGAAGCCACTTGTGAGGAGGACTGGTGCTGGGGCAGACACAAAGTCATAACTGCTGAAGCAAAGGATCTATCAAAGAACAGATGGGCTGTCTTCCTGATTTTTGTCAGAGAAAATTGATGGCTCTCCATTAAGGACGGACTATGACCAGGGGAGGGCCCAGAATGTAGACCACTAGGTAGAGTTGGTGCATTATTAATTATTGCATCATTTATAAAAGGAATATTATAGTTTTTTTTTTATGCAAAAATAAAAAAATTTTGTTTTTTACTAAATTTTTTATTTGAATTATAATATAAAATATTTGATGTAATATAAAAAATAAAAAAAAATATATTAAGAAGTGATTGATAAAATATAAAAAGTTAAAATATTTTAATATAATTTTTTTAAAAAATTTTAAAATTCAAACCTTAAACTTTTTGTCAAACATGTCCCAAGTATAACTGTTGGTGCATTATTATCGCATTATTGCAATAACGTGACAGTAAAGAAATCTCCTATTTTTGGCATTCCTTTGTAAGGTAGGGGCAGAATTTTGGGAAAAATGTATATGCTGATGACTGATGAGCTCTTTAAAAGCAAACATTGCCGATAGCCATTTGAATAAATAACATGAGACTATTATTTAGACTTATTTGGGATTACGTTAAAGAGCTTAAAAAATATTTTTAGTACTTAAAAAGTTAGTCTGTTTGATAAAAAATTTAAAAAGTACTTTTTTGATTTTTTAGGGTCTGTTTGAGTTTGCGATTTCAAAAAGTGCGATTTGAAAACGTGATTTTTGAAAACGCAGTTAAGCGTTTGGCAAAATCATAGTTTGGCCTTTAAAATCGCAGTTTAGCATTTAAAATTATGCGTTTTCAAAAAGCACCCCCTTAGCTGCGATTTGAAAATGCAGATTTTCTGAGTTTTCAAATCGCAATTTTTTAAAAACGCAGTTACCAAACAATCCAGTTTTTGCAATTTGGTTTAAAATCGCACTTATTGTCTACCAAATCGCAATCTCAAACACACATTTACTCTAAAAATGATCAAAACGTACTTTTGAGAAAAAGTTCAAAAATAAAGTTTTTGCTAAAAAAAATTCTTTTTGACTATAAAAGCTTTATTTTCCAACGCAATCTCAAACTGACCATAATAAGTTATGCCAAATAGCTAGTATTTACATGTAATTCTTTAAATTATTTTAACATTAATTTAAAAATTTATTTTTATAAATTTAACTAATAATTTTTTTAAACAACAAGCTCTTTAAATATTTTTTTACTTTAAATAAATACTATTTTTTATTGATAAAATTAATTGACAAAAGCATTCAATTCAAGCCAAAGTTTTGAAGCATTCTATGAAAGAAATAATAAAAAATTATAACATTTACTTTTTTAGCTCTTTTAATGTAAAGAGGGTTCCTTCCCCAAATATGAAACTTACAAACAAAAAAAAAAGATTGATAAATAACTTGTTAAATAGTAGTTTTTATTAATTTTGTTAAAAAAATTAGAGAAAATTAAATGTAAAAAGCTCATTGTGACGCCTTTGAGACTATTAAGTGACACCTTTCAGATTTTTTTTTTTTTTTAACGTTTTATAGTTATATTAGGTTTATATTTTACTAGTATATAAACTAGGATCTTTTCAAGAACATTTTAATTTTCAAAAGTATTTTGAAAATAACGATTAATTAAATTTCAATTCTTGTTTCTCTCATCCTGTGTGTCAATTCTCGAACTATCGTTTAATCCGCTACCAAGCTACATCAAGTATCTTCTCTCTGGAAAAAAAGTATATGCTTATTAGAAAAAAAAAAAAAAGCCTTGAGTAACCTAGCTAAGATGATGGGCGATGACGAAGACGTACGTCCATCCTAGTCTCCTAGACGGTTTGGCAAGGAGAACGGTCAAATACGGATTCAATCAAGCAGAATGCAACTTCTGTGGGTCAAGCAACGTCAGGTGGACCGATCGCGAGCAACTTGGAGAGAAATTTTCCTTACTTAGGTTAAAATGTTCAAATACCATACCTTGCCCACCCTCAGCCAAACAATCACTCATCAAAGGCATCGGCGAAAATTTTTTTCCAACACTAAGGGGACTGGGATTCAGCCTTTTCACTGTTTTTGTTTTTGTTTAGTTCTTGCTTAGACTTTGCGTTTTGTTTCAGAAATTTTTAAGTTAACAACGAGGAAGATGATCCAAATTGCAAGACGCTGCGTATTAGTCTTTAAAAAACACACCGATTAAATTATAGAAGCTTAAGGTTGACAAACGGCCCGGTTTTTTTATTGCCTTTTTTCCATCTCAATGTTCGTGCATGCGTTACAATTTTCAAGTTGACAAAACAAGCATTTTATTGCAGCTTAGAAGCCTAGAACTCGTGGCGCGCGTAGCACTTTTATTGTAGCTGACCTAACACAATGTAGAAGCTTACAAGTGGACACAATTCATAAATGATAATCCAAATAAAGCCACCCTTCGGACATTCGGTGTTGCTTAGTGTTCACCACAAAAATTAAAATAAAATTTACATATATTATATGTGAAAATTTAAGAGGAGGATCGAGGAGGGATGTTCTACATGTAAAAAAAAAAAAATTCACCGAAACACACAATGAATGATTGAATTGAAAAATACGACAAATTTGTCGTATATTAGATTGTTCAGGACACAAAGTTACAACAGCAGGCTCTATAAGCTTATTCAAAGTAAACAACCTTTAAATAATCCAATATAAACCTAATTTCTTGTGGAAAGAAGAACTTGATTAATCATTTTGTCAATATTCACATAGGATGATCCAGTAGGCCTACTAGCAGCCACCACCGCTAGCTTCTTCCAGGCTACAACATTTTTCTTCAACTCTTTCCCCTTCTCTCCCACCATCAGCTCTCTCACAAGGCTCTCTATTTCTCCTCTCTTAACATCACTGTCAATCTCCATTCCTATACCCCACTCATTGCAAGAGTACCGACAATTGGTTTGCTGCTCCGCAAAGAAGGGCCAAGAGATAATTGGCACTCCACCACACAAGCTTTCAATCGTGGAATTCCACCCGCTATGCGTTAAGAACCCTCCAATGGATGGATGACTCAAAACTTGTTCTTGAGGACACCAACTTGCCAATAGACCCCTCTCTTTTGTCTCTGCTAAGAACTTTGCTGGCAGAATGGCCGAATCACCAACTACAAGATCAGGCCTTATTATCCACAAGAATGTTTGGTTGCTGTTTGCAAGCCCCCAAGCAAACTCAATCAATTGGTCGCTTGTCATGATCGTTATGCTTCCAAAATTCACGTAAACAACGGAGTTGGGTTTTTTTTTGTCTAGCCATTCGAGACACCCAGCTTCTTCTTTCCATAGGTTTGAGCCAATTGATTTATGATCGTTATCTGGGATCTGATTTAGGAGAAGGTGCAGGGGACCAATGGAGTAAATAGGCGGAAACATGGATGAAAGCGCCTCTAAGACTTCATGCTCTAAGGCATCAAACGTATTGAAGATGAGGGCTGAAGCTTTTTTAGCTCTCTCGCTTTCGACCATTGGAAAGTCTAGCATAATCTCATTTGGGTCTGTGGTTCTAATGAAGCTCGGAAGATCCCTCAACCGAATACCTTTCATGCTCGGAATCCAATCTATGACCGTATCCAAATACCCATTCGTTAAGTAGCTTGCATCTGCACAACAAAGAAACTCAATAAGTAAATTTACACCTGAAATTGGCATGTTTAGGTACACTAATAACATTAGCACTATAATATTTGACGTATGGTCACATTTCTACTAACAAACACTCCCAAAATGGTATTAAGATCCACTACAATTTATTTGAAAGCATAAATTCTCAAATTATTTGAATATATATAGGCCTATTCTCGCATCAAACAGCTTAAAAAATGTTACATATCACTACCAAAAAAACAAAAGGCTTTCTCGATGCCAAAAAACACTACGAAAGACAAAACAAACACTAGGATATGTATTCCTAGCGTTTGGTTCTAGCGTCGAGTTACACAATGTCGGCTAACGTCTTAGACGTCTTTTGGATGGAGCGTTGGTGAAGTCATTCTTAAGGTCGACGATCATCTCACGCCGGTATTATCTCTGTCGGCGCCGTTCTTCACAAAACGCCAGCATAAGCTTCACTAGCGTTGTGCAAAGAACGCTGACCTAGATGATTCCGAAAGCTAAAAAACATATATTTCAAAAGGCTTCTTTTTTTTTTTTTTCACTTTAAAAAGACGCTTCTTTTTTAGTAAAGTAAAATATGATTTTTTACTCTAAGCTTTTTTATGATATAAATTGAAAGAACCTGAAGAAAATATACTTAACTTTTAATAGTAATAAATAACATTTGAAAATCTACACTTTTAAAAAAATTGTAAACGATCGTTCCACCAAAATGAGTGTTTCACTAATAAATGACATGTGGTTGATGTTTAGCCGGAAAAAAACAAGACAAAATTAAAAACCAAATAAATCTCAAGAAGAATGGAAAAAGTCAAAGTTCGTTCTAATTGGTGGATTAATTAGTACCTTTGAGTGGTGTTAGACCCTTTTCAATGAGACTGCGATATTGAACGTAGCCCATGAACCCACATGCACTGGTTGTCCAGAAAATAACTTCAGGGATGCGCAGTTCTGCTGCCGCATCTAGAGTGAAGCTCATGACACCATCCGAAACTATGCAAGTGACTGGAGGAACATTAGATGAAGCGGTATCGTTCAGTTTGGAAAGGAGGTTTCTGAAGGGAGCCAAACAATGTTTTCTTGTAGAGTCGCATAGGGAAGTTATGTCTTGGGTGGCTTCGACGTCGGACTCGGGAAGGCCATCCGGAATTGTTTCGAATCGGAAGGAGGGGAGGCCGTCGAGAGAGTTGGGACCTCGGGATTTTAGGAGGCGTTTATGGTTGAACTCGGTGTTGACAAAGGTGATGTGAAAGCCTCTGTAGTGGAGGATTTTGGCCAGCTTTAGCATGGGGTTTATGTGGCCTTGGGCTGGGAAGGGGATGCAAACTGCATGGGGCTTCTCTGTTATGGCTGCCGAACCCATATTGTTTTTCACTAGATAGGCACACACAACGTTGTGAAAATGGGATGGATGACTCTCCATGATACAAGTGGCTTTCTTTTATAGACCAAGAGCCAAGAAAGAGGTGAGGATCGACACCTTTCAATTCCTTGAATATGTGGGCGGGGAGATTCTACTACTACTTTTCAAACTAATATATCACGTTTATTTTATGCTCATTTTTGTAACTTGTCAATTTATCTATTAAAAAAAAAACGATCCATTTATTGTAGCTGACCTAACACAATGTAGAAGCTTACAAGTGGACACAATTCATAAATGATAATCCAAATAAAGCCACCCTTCGGACATTCGGTGTTGTTTAGTGTTCACCACAAAAATTAAAATAAAATTTACATATATTTTATGTGAAA
This sequence comes from Betula pendula, assembly GCA_900184695.1. NCBI lineage: Eukaryota > Viridiplantae > Streptophyta > Magnoliopsida > Fagales > Betulaceae > Betula > Betula pendula. The sequence goes on along the minus strand of FXXK01002531.1, from coordinate 16,832 downwards.
ATTTAAGAGGAGGATCGAGGAGGGATGTTCTACATGTAAAAAAAAAAAAATATTCACCGAAACACGCAATGAATGATTGAATTAAAAAATACGACAAATTTGTCGTATATTAGATTGTTCAGGACACAAAGTTGCAACAGCAGGCTCTATAAGCTTATTCAAAGTAAACAACCTTTAAATAATCCAATATAAACCTAATCTCTTGCGGAAAGAAAGAACTTAATTAATCATTTTGTCAATATTCACATAGGATGATCCAGTAGGCCTAATGTGCTTTTATATTCGTTTTTTAACTCGTCAATTTATCTATTAAAAAAAACCAATTCATTTATAACTCGCAACACCACTAATAATATATATAATATATTATATATATTAACTATTATTATATTATATATATATATATATATATAATTTAAACTGAATTATTATTGTTCATTCGTCCCAACTAATGTATATGACATAGTAGACTAATGATGATCATAACTTTTACGTTGTCTTTGTTGCATATGATTGGTCTCCCAGGGCGCACCCCAAGTGACGCTTTCTCTGCCAGTTGTGGAATTTTGCATTTCTTGTCCGTATGGTTCTATGGATCAAATAATTTACGAATTCTGACTCCGTCGTTGCCGTATACCACTGCTCAAAGTTTCAGATATTCTTTAATTTCTGTGTTTTTTCTCTTCTTAATTTTTTTTCGTAATTTTTAGGAGAATTTGATCATTTCAAATAAAAATTAGCATGTGCGCGTCAGGACTCAAGTGTGATTTTTTTTGTCTGGGTTTATTCGTGCGTTAATACAATAATACAATATAATTATGTGATTAGAGGTAGCTGCATAATTTCTCTTTGTTATTCAAAAAAAAAAACCTAAGGCATAACCAATAACGTCATAACAAATAACAAGCAAATTTGATGGTAAGTCATATATCTTCAAAATTTTTAAATAAAAAATTATTATTATTTAATAATATTTTTGATAATTTTTTTTAATAATAAATTCATATATAAAATATTTAATGAGGATAAATTACATAATATAAATTAACTCACGACCATTTTTATATCATTGTTAAATTATTAATTATTTAAATTTAAATTAATAATAATATAATATTTATTACAAAAAAAAAAATAAATTATTTAAAGTATTGTATGTGCCAAGTTTTTTCAGCAAAGCAAGCATACTTCAAGACTCACCAGACCCCTCTCACCAAGCCAAAAAAGCATTAAAATAATTAGTAAGAGCATTTTTTAGTGGACTCAACAAAATAGCCTTTTGGCTATTTTATTGAGTAAATTTAACCAAAAGATGAAAAACCCTCCTCTAGTGGACTCAGCATTTTAACCAAAAAAATCTTATGAGTGAACAATACTCATCAAATTTGATGAGTACTATTCACTCATCAAATCTTAAAAAATTAATATTTTCTCTCTACTTTTTATTTTTCTTTTTTTCTTTCCCTTTTCTTGTTCTCTCCTTCAGTTTCTTCCTTTCTCTCCCATGACAAAACTCACATAATAATAATAATAATCTTCTAAATGTGTTTTTTTTATCACAAGTTTTTAGAAAAAATATAAATTTTTATAAAAATATGACCGTTAGAATTAGACAACAATTTAAAAATATGAACATTTAAAAAAAGACAAATTTTTCAAAACATGACCATTAAAATAAGACAAATATTTAAAAATATGACGGTTAGTAAAAGATAAACATTCAAAAAATATAAATGTTTGAGAAAGAATAAATAAATATTTGAAAAATAATATTTAAATGGAATAGTGATAGTGGATAGTTAATTTGCTAAGGCTGCTAGGGATGCTTTAAAAAAGTTAATGGCTAAAATAGAAAAAAGTAATTTTCAATTAAATTGACTAATAAAATTTGTTGAGTCCACTAAAAATACTTTAATAGCTATTTCAAGATCTTTTGGGCTACGCAGGCTAGCAGCCATTGATCTTTTCTAATGTCTTCTTGTTTTTATTTCAGAAAGGAAAAAAGCGTACGAAATATTATTAATAACCTTGTAAAAATATGGGTGATATTTGCAAAGTGTTGAAAAATCGATGGACTTCAAATAGTCTAATATAGACTCCTCGAAACGTATAAATTTGGAAAAAGTGACATATTTTCTTAAAGTATCGCTTATTTTAAATGCGCCCTTAATTTATTAATTATGTTAATATTTTTTAAAAAATTATTAAAAAATATTAATGTTTTAAAGGTCAACAAAAAAATAAAAATAACTATAATTTTTTTGAATATGACAAAAATATCATTATAATTTTTTTTTTTTAAAAAAAACTAAAATCTAAAAAAAAATATACAATTGTTTTAAAAAAAAAATTAATTAAAAAAATCAAGGGAAAGTGGTAAGTTTAGGGGATAAATTTTATATAAAAAAATTAAGGCAGCCAGCCCCTTGGTTTTCTCTTTTTTTCTTTTTTATAATTTTTATAATTCATCTCTTTTTATAATTTTTTAAATTTATTAAGGGTATTTTGTCATTGAAGGACATTGACATTTTTTGATAGTTTATGAGAAATATTAATACAATTGATAATTTGAAAGAACATTGACAATGAGGTGATAGTTTTGAGGGATATGTGTATTTTTTCCTATTAATTACTTACAAATTGGGACATTAAAATTTCTTTAATTCAATCTTTAAAAGTGTCCCATATTTTTTAAGCATGTGATAAGAACATATATTTTTTTTATTAATGTTATTAAAAAAGCATGTGATCAAATGCTTTCAAAAAATAAATTTTTTTATATATTAATGAATACATAACACTTTTAAAGACTAAATTTTTTTTTTTAAAAAAAAAATTAAAACCCAAATTTTACAAAATTTCTGTTAGCTGGAATATGGGAAGGCAATGCATGCGCACCTAAGGCTTCTAAACAAATAGTCAATGAGTCCTCCGCGTGCATCCTACCAACGTGGACGACTTGTCGCTACCTTACAGTTTACAAGTCATTGAAGTGCTATTATTTTTGTCGTTGCATTACAATATGGTCCTGGCTATTAATGCAATACGACATCTCTATAGATTATGAAGATATTATTAATCTTTCCCTATTCAATAATAGACAATTAGTTAAACTCCTAATCGGAAAGAAACAGTTAGAATAAGAATAACAACTTTTAAGGGCATAAATTTCTTATAAACTAGTTTGTAAAAGATTCTTACAAATTAACCTTTAGAAATAATATGTGCCATTAGCATGTAAGAAGTATATTTTTTTTTTAATAGTATGTGTTCTCATATGTTTTTTTAATAGTATTAATAGGAAAGCATATACTTCTCAGATACTCAAATGATATATTTTACTTTTAAAGCTTAGTTTGTAAAACATTTTTGTCCAACTTTTAATGCGTCTCTCTCTGACATAGAGAGAAGCTTTGCGAGATTTTTGGAAAACATCTCATGTGAAGTCTCTTTCCGTTTCATTCGGTATTTCTAGGAGAGGAGGGATAGACTTTTCTTCCCCCCTCCTCCCCTTTTCCTCTCCGACTTGTGCAATTCAGCTACCAATTCAGTCCCTCCCCTCCAACACTGTGTCCTAAAGTTGGCACTATGAGATACTTCTATAAAAAAGCAATTTAGGCCTTTGTGGGCATAGTTTCTCAAGTTGGTTTAGGCTTACTAATGGAACAAAATAAAGTCTATAATGACGGTTTTGACATTTGACTCATGTAAGCTCAAGTGATTAAAATTAAATTTTTTTGTGACCTATAACATCAAAACCAGTTACCGGTTAATAACCGGTTTAAAAACCAATATTAAATAACCGAAAACTTCGGTTGCAATTGTAATTATTATCCAACAATCACAACCGGTTGTACACCTCTATTTATGTCAATGTCCCTCCTAACCTATTAAAAAATGTCCGGAAAAAAAATTATAAAATAAACTAAAAAATAATCTTAAAAAAATAGGAGAAACCAAGGGGGTGGCCCCCTTATTCTATTAATTTTTTAAAAAAAATATATTTTTTAATTTTTAATTTTTTTAATAGAAAATTATCCCCCTAAACTATCGCTCTTTAATTTTTGTGATTTTTTTTTAGTTTTATTTTTTTTTCTAATTTATAAAGATATTTGTCCTATTGAAAAATCTTTTATGGTCATTTTTAATTTTTTTACTGGCATTTGAGGACATTAATAGTTTTGATAGTTTAAGAGAATATTAATACAATTGATAGTTTGAAGAATGTATTGACAAACAAGTGGTAATTTGAAAAATATGTGTACCTGTTTCAAAATTTTATGACATTTTTTGTTCGGAATGTGATTTCTCTTACATTTTTAAAAAAGTAATATATAAGTTAACTTCATTTTTATTTAAATTAATGTAATTTTAAAATTATTATTAAATATTAATAAATTATATTAACTTTAATTAAATGATAACTTTCGCCCAATTTTAAAAAAAAAATACTCTTAATATGTGCCTCGTGACACATGAAGTTGACGTATACGGCTCTTTAGAGAAAATATCTTGTCTTGGAATTATCGCTGAATTCAGACCGGGAAGCCACTTGTGAGGGGGACAGGTGTTGGGGCAGAGACAAAGTCATAACAGGTGTTGGGGCGGTTGTCTTCCTCATTATCCTTTCTGTTTTTTTTTTTTGTTTTTTGGGGGGGCTCATCTTCCTGATTTTCGTCAGAGAAAATTGATGGCTCTCCATTAAGGACGGACTATAACCAGGGGAGGGCCCAGAATCTAGATCACTAGGTAGAGCCGTTGGTGTATTAATTATTGCATTATTGCAATAACGTGACGGAAAAGAATTCTTCTATTTTTGGCATTACTATGTAAGGCGGATCAGATCCTCTTTATTCCAAAGGGAATATAGGGTATTTTGTTAGTTAAGTTTGAGTGACAAAATTATAATAAAAAAATTAAAAAAAAAAAATTATAATTTTACTATTCAAACTCAACTAACATAAATATTCTCAATTTCTTTTGAAATGAAAAGATTTTTTTTTTTCCTATAAGACTGGGCAGTATTTTGGAAAAATTTATTCATTGATGATTGATGAGCTCATAAAAGCAAACCTTGCCAAAGCCAGTTGAAGAACAGAAGAAATAACATGAAACTCTTAATTGAATAGAAAACCAAAATATATATATATATGAACTCTTAATAAGTGACACCTTCATTGTATTTATAATGAGCTCATTAATTTTTTTTAAAAAAATTTAACTCTAAAAAATTATTTTTATTAATTTTGCTAATAATTTTTTAAACAATAAGCTTTTTAAATATTTCTCTATTTTAAATAAATATTATTTTTTATTAATAAAATTAACTGTCAAAAACATTTAATACATTAAATCCAACTCAAGCCAAACGTTTTGAAGCATTTTATGTAAAAAAAATAATATTAAAAAATTATAACATTAATTTTTTTAGCTCTTTAACCGTAAAGAAAGTTCTTTACAAATTTTAAACTAAACATTTGATAAATGGTAATTTTTATTAAAAATTTTAAAAAAAATATTTAAATATAAAGAGTTCATTGTGACGCTTTTGAAGCTATTAAGTAAAAAACCAAATTTAGAGAAAAACCAAATTTATGATCTTTGAGACTATTAAGTGACGCCTTTCAGATTTTTTAACCAAAAAAAAAGGTAATACCAAAGAGTTGCTTTATTTATTTATTTTTAAAAAAAAAAAGCCTTGCCGACTGAGATGATGGCCGACAACGAAGACGTCTATCCTAGATTCCTAGTGTCCTAGACGGTTGGCAAGGAGAACGGTCAAATACGGATTCAATCAAGTAGAATTCGGCTTCTGCGGGTCAAGCAACGTCAGGTGGGCCGAGCAACTTGGAGAGAAAATTTTAAAAAAATAAAACGTAAAATGAATCCATATTTGACCGTTGATTCAGATACGAAAAATGGCATGTAAATACATATTTGACCGTTGATTCAAAGATGGAAAATGGCATGTGAATACATATTTTAAAATAACAAAGACATTGCCATTTTATGTCACATGACACACAGAAGCTACATTCTACTAGATTGAATCTGTTTGGACAATTTTCGAGCCTAGTAACATGTATTTCTGCAGCATAAGAATAGTTAGACATTGAGAGTTTATTAGAGCGGGTCGGCAAAAAATAACTCCGGCGAGAAATAACACTGATGGTAAGCCAACACTTACTTAAAGGGAAGATCTTGGATTTCCACATCGACAGATTCACCTACGGTGGAAGAAATTCAGCATTGACTATATACATCAGTTATTGAAATTCTTCAGATAAGAGAAATGTTTTATTTTCATTTTTTTTGTTTCATCTCTTGTACACCTTTATACTATAGATGCACAAACCTATCACTTAATTTGTAAGACTTAATGTGAGATCCATAGATTTAATAATAAATTTATAAAAGAGATGGACAATAGGTAAGTTATAGATGAATGTCTTAACATCTCTCATCCAGTTATTTTAAAACAATGGTCCGGTTTGTTTCGGCGTAAAATGATTTTAAAAAATCATTTTTCGTATTTTTTGGTATTTGGTGAGACGAAAAATAATAGTCAACGGAAATCATTTTCAATTTGACCGAAAAATTCTCTTTAATTTTTATAAAATGGTTTTCCCTTTTTAAAATCGTAAACCAATTTTCGAGTTTAAATTTCTCATTTTCAAATCACAGAACCATAGCCAAAATATCACCTGACCCCATCAGAACCTAGTCGGGACATCGCCGAGACCTGACTGGGATATCGCCGGGATCCAGTCCTGACCTTGCTGAGACACGGTTGTGACCCTACTAGGACTCAGTCGTGACTTCTCTAGGACCTGATCGGGACATCGCCGGGATTCAGTCGTGACCTCGCTGGAACCCAGTCATAAACTCTATAGGACACGATCGAAACCCGGTCAGGACATTGTCGGGACCTGTCCGGGACTAGGTCGGGATACCACCCAGGACCCAACCGGAAATCGCCCACGATCCACCTAGGACATTACCGAGACCTAGTCGGGATATCACCAGGATCTTATCGCGGGGACATGGTCGAGACCCGCATGGAACACTGCCAGGACCCAACTAGGACAACGTCAGGACTCGACTAAGATATCGTTGGAACCCAATCAGGATACTGCGAGGATTAACTTCTCCTATTTCATTATTTTAGATTAAAATAATAGATTGGAAAACTCTTTTTTAGATTCTTTATATATTGAGTTCCAACTCTAAAAAAAATAAAATAATAATAATAAACTCAAAGTTTAAAGAATTAATTTAAAAAAAAATAGCTGTAAGTTGCTCTTTATAATTGAAATGTTAATGCACTTTTAACTTTTACGTTTCGCGGCTATTGGGAAGTCTAATGACACTGTTGGATCGTCTACGACTAGCAAATTAAAAAGATAAATGTTTGTTTTTATTCTCTTAATTATTTTTTACTTATTTAGTGTCTAAATTTATCATTAAATCTATGAGACTACATGTGAGGTCACATAATTCAATGATAAATTTAAATATCTCTTGTATAAAAAGAGTCAAAAAAATAATTAAAAGCATGATGCGCAAAATCTTCCAATTCAAAATGTTTATAAAGTGCAATAACTGTCTAGGACTATCCAAATAGGGCAAATTTTCCAAGATTTCTGAATATGGTAAATTTGTCGTACATTATATTTAATGTTGAGAAGATAAAACCTGCAGAAATATATATATAAAAAAAAAAAAGATATTCACCGAAACAAACAATGAAGAATTGAATTGAAAAATACGACAAATTTGTCGTATATTAGATTGTTAGATTGTTCAAGACACAATCTAAGTTTACAACAAGAGGCTCTATAAGCTTATTCAAAGTAAACAACCTTTAAATAATCCAATTAATCCCTTGCAGAAAGAAGAACTTGATTAATCATTTTGTCAATATTCACGTAAGATGATCCAGTAGGCCTATTGGCGGCCGCCACTGCCAGCTTCTTCCAGGCTACAGCATTCTTCTTCAACTCTTTCCCCTTCTCTCCCACCATCAGCTCTCTCACAACGCTCTCTATTTTTCCTCTCTTAACACCACCATCAATCTCCATTCCTATACCCCACTCATTGCAAGAGTACCGACAATTGGTTTGTTGCTCCGCGAAGAAGGGCCAAGAGATCATTGGCACTCCACCGCACACGCTTTCAATCGTCGAATTCCACCCACTATGCGTTAAGAACCCTCCAATGGATGGATGACTCAGAACTTGTTCTTGAGGACACCAACTTGCCAATAGACCGCTTTCTTTTGTCTCTTCTAAAAACTTTGCTGGCAGAATGGCCGAATCACCAGCCACAAGATCAGGCCTTATTATCCACAGGAATGTTTGGTTGCTGTTTGCAAGCCCCCAAGCAAACTCAATCCATTGGTCGCTTGTCATGACCGCTACGCTTCCGAAATTCACGTAAACAACAGAGTTGGGTTTTTTTTTGTCTAGCCATTCGAGACACCCAGCTTCTTCTTTCCATAGGTTTGAGCCAATTGATTTATGATCGTTAGCTGGGATCTGATTTAGGAGAAGGTGTAGGGGACCAATGGAGTAAATAGGCGGAAACATGGATGAAAGCGCCTCTAAGACTTCATGCTCTAAGGCATCAAACGTATTGAAGATGAGGGCTGAAGCTTTTTTAGCTCTCTCGCTTTCGACCATTGGAAAGTCTAGCATAATCTCATTTGGGTCTGTGGTTCTAATGAAGCTCGGAAGATCCCTCAGCCGAATACCTTTCATACCCGGAATCCAATCAATGACCGTATCTAAATACCCATTCGTTAAATAGCTCGCATCTGCACAACAATGAAACTCAATGAGTAAATTTACTCATGAAATCCAGCATGTTTACAAACTCTCCCAAAATGAGTGTTTCACTAATTAATAAATGACATGTGGCTATCTTTAGCCGATCGAAGATGAAAAAAAAAAAAAAAGAACCCAAATAAGAGGCAAGAATAATGAAAAATTTGAAGTGGTTAGGATTGGTGGATTAATTAGTACCTTTGAGTGGTGTTAGACCCTTCTCAATGAGACTGCGATATTGAACGTAGCCCATGAACCCACATGCACTTGTTGTCCAGAAAATAACCTCAGGGATGTGCAGTTTTGCTGCTGCGTCTAGAGTGAAGCTCATGGCACCATCCGAAACTATGCAAGTGACCGGAGGAACATTGGATGAAGATGTTTCATTCAGTTTGGAAATGAGGTTTCTGAAGGGAGCCAAGCAATGTTTTCTCGTAGAGTGGCATATGGAAGGTACGTCTTGGGTGGCTTCGATGTCGGACTCGGGAAGGCCGTCGGGAATGGTTTCGAATCGGAAGGTGGTGAGGCCATCGAGCGAGTTGGGACCTCGGGATTTGAGGAGGCGTTTATGGTTGAACTCGGTGTTGACAAAGGTGATATGAAAGCCTCTGTAGTGGAGGATTTTGGCCAGCTTTAGCATGGGGTTTATGTGGCCTTGGGCTGGGAAGGGGATGCAAACTGCATGGGGCTTCTCTGTTATGCCCGTGGAACCCATCTTAATTGTTTCTCACTAGATAGCCACGCAACGTTGTGAAAATGGGATGGATGATTCTTTATGATAGAAGTGGCTTTCTTTTATAGAGCAAGAAAGAGGTGTGTACTTGGACATCTTTCAATTCGACGGACGCGCGAGCTGAAGAGGCGGTCAATTACGCACACACACAAGATACTGTCTTATTCTCTTGGGTCAAAGAGAAAAAGTATACCAAAAAAATAAAACTTAATAAAAAACGAAAATGCTAGAAGAGTTATCTAAAATCTCATTTCATCCCTTTAAATATTATCGTTATTATTGAATTTATAAGTGTCATATATAATACCCACGTGATGATAAATCTATACTATAGATGAGAGAAATTTTAGGAGTTTTCTAGCATATTCTTAAAAAAATATATAGATAATATTTGCAGCATATGATGGTCACTAATGACGCTTGCTCTCCGGCGTCTCCGCAATTGTTGACTTCTGCATTTCTTTTCCATAGGATCAAATAAGATATGAATATTTCTGCTCATAAGTCATGAGTCATGAGTAATGAGTCATGAGTCATGAGTAATGAGTCATAAGTCATGAGTCATGACAGAAGCACCGACTCCGGCGTTTGCCGTATACCACTGCCCAAAGTTTAACCTCGTTCAAAGTTTGACATCCCACGGTGATTCCACTCAATTTAGCCATTCTTTAATTTTCTTTGTTTGTCTTCGTGCTCAATATCAAACGTTTTTTCTTTTTAATTTTATTTTACCAAAGGAAAAAAAAAATTGATCTAAAGTTAATAGGGGGCAAGAATCTTCTTGCATGACTCTTAATTAATTTGCATAGAAAAATGACCATTATTCTTGAAAGGAAAAATTACATATACTTTTCAAATTACTACAGTAATCTTCTTAATAAATGTCAATGTCCCATGAACAACAAAAAAAAACAAAAATAATCCTAAACAATTTTCAATAAGAAGCGATAGATTAGGGGGAACTTTTTTCTATATAGAAAAAATCAAGCGATCCGCTCCCTTATGGTTTCATTCCTCACCTTTTTTCTTTTTTTTTTTTTTTTCTTTTTTTCTTTTAGTTGATTTATTTTTAAAATTTTTTTATTATAATTTTAAGTTAAAAAAAAAAAATTTAGGAAGGGTATTTTGTCATTGGGGGAACATTGACTTTTTTTTTTTTTTTTTTTTAAGTTTAGTTTAAAGGGAGAACATTGATACAATTGAAAGTTTATGAAGACATTGACAATGATATACTAGTTTGAAGAGGTTATGTATACTTTTCCTTTCATTAAATGATTAAAAATAATTAAATAATAATAATAATTAAAAAAAAAAAATTGAAAAGCATTATGTACAACAGTTTAGAATCCATATTTATCCTAGATAAATAGCCAACCTAAAATGGGATGCATTAAGATTAGGACCGACCATTAATTAGACATTAAGGATATGTTTGGTATACGAAATGATTATTCCTTAAAATAGTTTTTATTAAGAATGAGAGAAGTATAATAGATTAATTTTAGAATAACTATTCCGATAACCATATGAAAATTATTATTCTTTCAATTTTTTTTTTTCTCAAGAATACAGTTAGGGATAGGGGAGGGGATAGAAATTAAAGGGTGGGCAGCCCAATAATAGATCTCATACCAGCCTACTCAGTATAGGTAAACATAAAATAAAAGAGAATGCATCAATAAATTAACGCGGCCCTATAGGTACTTGGAATAAAATCCAAGGAAGGCCATCATTTAAGGTGGTATAATTAGGGCTGTAAACGAGCCGAGCCGAGCCGAGTCGAGTTTTCTATGTCCGGGACTAGCTCGTTTAAGAAGACTGCTAATCGAGCCGAGTTCGAGTTCGAGCCGGGCTAAAAATTTTGTGTCCGAGCTCGGCTCGATAGAGCACTAACCAAGCTCGAGCTCGAGCTCGAGACAAACTGCTTACCGAGTCGAGCCGAGTCACGAGTCGGCTCGACTCGATTAGGGCTCGACAGAAATTGGATAGTTTTGATGAGCTCGAGCTCGGCCGGAGCTCGTTTCAAAAGCCCGTTAAAGCCTTAATCGAGCAACTCGGCTCGATTAAGGCTCGGCATAAAAACCAATATCACAAAAAAAACCCAATTCACATCAA
>FXXK01002530.1:16376-36244 GCA_900184695.1 Betula pendula | reverse complement strand
GTCTATGTCTGTATGCAAAATTATGTTGGTTATGTTTGTCCTTTATATGTTTTCCCTTTGAAATATAGACTTTAATGTTTGTTGTCTCACTCTTTTTTGGTTATATAGGAAAGGATGGAGTTCCTTGAATTTCCTATATTAATTAATCTCGAGGAATTAGAGTTGACGGCCCTTGCAAGTGGTTCTGCAAGCCTTCTTGATTTCTCTTCCCTGATAAATGCAGCTCCTGTATTGTACAGGTTTGCTCTGAAGGTAAATTTGTCATGCCTTACAATTGATAATTCTTCAAATAGTTGGATATTTTTGTTTGATGGTAGAATGGTGGTAATGGCAGTGTGGTCTATGTTGATATTTTCATAAAGGTTTTAACTTGCCTGCCAAGTGTTTAATAAGCACAATCCCGTAGTTGTACTGTGTTATATGGTTATTGCTCATTATAATTTCAACGTCATGAAGTGGAAAAGTGCTGTCATAATCTTTAAAATATTTTGTAAAAATGGTAGTTTGATTTTTGCACCAATGAATGCTCTCTAAAACATTTTCAAGTGTTTAGTTGGACCCTAAAATCTTTAAAAACACCACCAATAAATTACCACCACCATCACCCACTCACCCAAAATTAGCATGCACACTGGCAAATTACCATACAAACACCAAATTCAAAAGCTCGCATAGAGATAGAAATCAACCAAATTATACAGTGAGGAGAAGAGAGAGAAAGAAGGTAAAGATGAAAGTCTTGGATAACGTCGAGGCCCGGCATCACTTTTGGCCACCGTGTCCACCATCTCTTGCCAATGGGTTGCCTTCAGGTTGCCCTGCTAGAGCGAGTACCACTTCTCGCAGTATGAGTCAATTGAGGCCTCAATCTCGGCTTGTGACTAGCATGGTGGTGGCAAGCGACGTGAGGCAGTGGTGGTGGGTGTTGGCTGGAGTTGGGTTTGGGGTGGGTCCAAGAGAGATGGGTAGTGTGGCTGTAGTGGGTGGGCTTGGAGGAGTAGTTGGTGTGGCGATGATGGCGTTGGTGGTGGTTGCAGTGGTGTTTGTGGGTGGTGGTGAATATAGCGTCTGAACTTGAGAGAGAGAGAATGAAGGGCTTACGGTGAAGGAGAGCGGGTGAAAATGGGAAGTGTAAAATATTTTATGCCTCGTAAGCCTTATTTTCCTTGGTCAACCAAAAATGTATTTGGTTTATCTAAAATTTTCATCCACCCCAAACACCCAAAAGTGGGGAAAACATTTTCTAAAAAAGGTTTTACGTTGTAATAAGCGGGGCCAAAAATTTTCCTACCTTTCAACCTTCGAATAGGGCCATGCCAATGCCCTCTGTGGGCTCATATGTATGATGGGCAACAACCCCTGCATGGTCCTGACCATAGCTAATGGGAGTGATGACAAGTTTATCTCCGCCCTACAACTCAAGAAGGGTGTGAGAGGAGGCGAGCCCACCTATGTAGCCACACTAAGAGAGCCCAAATGATGCTGATTAGCATTCCAAAACAACATTTTAAAACCTTAATTTGCGACCTCCTAAAAAATCTCCAAGCCTTTGCTTTAACTTTCTCCTTTTTTTTTCTTTTGAAAAATAGAATGGCTCATGTGGCCTTTCTTTTTGAACCATAATCAATTTTCAAAACTGAATACATTATTTTACTGCCCCAAACCCTAGTACCCTAACTCTAAAGCCCACAACATAATATGTTGTAGATAGGTTTCCAAATCTATCCTACATCAAGATTATTATTGCAGATAATTCATTATCTATCCCACACTACAGCTTGCGCAATTAAATGTGACTTCCCTAATCTATCATTTGATCCTTCTTCTTGTCATGCACTTCATTTTTAACTTTTCTCAGATTTCAAGATCTTTCTCTATCTCTCTCTTGCATGCATGGAATGTGCCTAACCTGTGCAAACCCTTGAAAACAAACCATTTGACTAACTTGTCATTGAAGGTCTAGGCCTATATGTTGGTTTGGTTGCAAGACATCACTTGTTCATGGTGTAAACAAAGGGAGTTCTTAATTATAATTTCTTGTTGTGTCTAATGAATTACTTATTAAAAAAAGAAGTGTGGAGGTTTCCCATAGAAGGAATGGATGATTTAGGTGGCCTATCTCATTCTCTACATTTAAAATTAAATGTGACTTCTACCCTGTAAATTAATTCCTATTTTTATCACACATTCCTTAGATATCTCCTTTTTCGTGTATGGGCCAAGTTTCTGTTTACGCTGATAACCTTTATAAAGCATTTATTGCATGCCATTTTATTGGTTTTATTTGCCCTTAATTGCATTGTAAATACTCCTTTTAACAGTGTGTGACACTGCGATTAATCCTAAAGTAGCCTTTTTCTTTTCTTTTTTTCCTTTCCTCTTCTCTCTCATTTTTTTTTCTTCTTTTTTTGGTTCTGAGTTCTCTTTGTTTCTATTTGAGGTTATCTGATGCCCTGTGCAAATATTAGACATATATGTCCATTTCTTTCTTTTTCATCCTGTTTTTAGTTCCCTTAAAAGGCAAGTATAGTCTATGCTGGATTTGGTTTTATGGTGGTAGCTCGTTTGTTACATGAGGTAATGATTTAGGTGAGCCTTATGGTTCTGGATTCTTGTGCAGTAAATCTATATGAGATGTTTAATACTTCTGCTGAAATTAACCTTTTTTCTGTCTATTGGTAGTATTTTTGGAGTTTATTACTAAACATACTAGCATTTTTGTTTGACACAGCTTTACTAAAGTTATGATTGTTGTTAAGTGCTGAATATTTCGTTGTTCATATTTTGAGATTAAGGCATCAATATGTTTGTGCAACTTGATTATAATTGTAACATGTGTTAATAATTTGTCTCTCTTTGCAGTTAAATTGGAGCAAAACTGTTAGAAGAAAAGTACAAAAATTTCCAAAATGTCTCCATCATGGCCTCAAGCTGGTGGAATTAGTTGGATTTGAGGGAAGAATAATTGATATGGAGTTTGCAATGTATTTGATTGAGAATGCAGTTGTGCTTGAAAAGATAATTATTGATCCTCGTGAGCCACAAATGATCGGGTCGGTAAGGGAGTATGACAATATGAAGAAGATAGAAGCAGCACGAAAGCGTGCAAAGAAGCTTGAAACAAAATTGTCTCTGGGTTCAAAATTAGTAATTCTGTAACTTTTCAAATAATTATCAATAATTGTTTAGTGTATAAAATTTTCTAGACAATATAATTTAATATGATGGAAACATCTTTTTAAGAGTCATATGAAATGGTGACTTTAAAGCTCAAGTATGGTAAGAATCAAGTTCAATTTTAAAGCGGTCGTGACAGTTAATGCTTTTGGTCTGTTCTCTTATTGGAATTCAGCTTTTGTTATTGTTGGCATTTAGCTTTTTTTTCTCGTTTTCTCGGACTGGAAGGCTCTGAAAACCTCAAGATAAGCCAATTCTGGTGCACATCAAGTTGCTTCATGTGTTTGGTAGTATTCTCATTTGTTTTCCTTTTTTTTTTTTTTTTTTTGCTGTTCATTTAAGGAGTGACAAAGAACGTCAAGTGTAATTCCTTCCCAGTTTCCCCTATTTGCTTATATATATATATATTAAAAAAAAAGTTCAGTTTTATGTTGATAAATTGTGTTGATTGTTCTTCTAATTGGCACACGAAATTCGGAAGTATTTGTGTAAGCCATCTTTGAAAACTTGGCCGCAAGAGTTTGATTTGGGTTGGCTGAGAGCTTGCATTATTGTTATACATAAATGTTTTTTCCATATGGCCTACACATGCCTTTAACCAAAAAAGAGACCCTACAATATGTAAATGTTTTTCAAATTAAAAACGCATATTCCTTTTATTATTATAATTATTATTTCAATGGCTTTTGGCTTTTTGTTTTTAGCTTTTTAACTTTAAGGGTATTTAAGTAAATCTAATTTCTAAACTTAGGGTATTTTTGTTAGTTCATTCTTTTAACAATTTTGACTAATGAGGATTTTATTTATTTATTTTTAAAAAAAATGGTTATTGAAGGAGGTTGACATACAGGGGCTTCGACCCTCTAAAATTTTGGAACTTTTTTTAAAAGTCTATATTTTGATAAGGTGAATTCCCAAAAGTTAATTATTTCAGTAAAAAAAAATATAGTTTTTAATTTTGCACCCGTTTTGGTTTGGCTTTGAGACTTCATTTGTTACGAGTCTCGACATAAAATATTTTTTGAACAATATTTTTTTTTTCCAATTTTTGGTGTGACCGAATATCGTGACCAAACTGATAACATTCTTGGTTGCCCAATAAAACATTCTTAAATTTTTTTAAAAATGGTTTTTATTTTTTAAAATTATAAACTAATTTTTTGAGTTTGAGGTTTTCCTTGCACGCACTTTCCTGCGGTTCATTTTTCTTGGTCGCCGGAATCTGCAGTCGGCCACAACCAAAGGTCGACAAAAACGTCTGCCAGTCGTTGCCATCAAAGTTTGCCGATAGTGTTTGTTGAAAGTCCTTGTCCATTTTTAGGCTGAAATCATTTTTCACTGAAATATTTTTTCACGAAAAACATTTTACAGGGAAACAAATGCCTTGGTGAAAAATAGTAATTCAAGGAAGAAATATGTATATAAATGATAGTTGTTGTTTTTTTTTTTTTTTTTTTATATAAGAAAGACCATTTTTTTAATTGATGTGGCAGTTTCAATTCGCATTGCCAGCACGTCAGGAAAGTATGCATTTTTAATTATTTTGTCTAATTTTATTTAATTTTATATATGAGATTTTTTTTTTAAGAGTTTATTCATGCATTTGTGAAGTCCATTTTTATTTATGTAAACAAAATTAAATAAAAAAGGACAAAAAAAAAATTAAAAATATAACATTATTCGTACGGAAATACTACCCAGTGAAAAGGATTATCCCAAACTTTATGTAAAATTTACAGGGGCATATGCGTGCAGAGAGTAAAATCCGACCCAAACCGATCCGTGCTCACCCTACGTTACAGAAACCTCTGATATTTGAGGGAAATTATAACCGAGTTGATCCGTTGAGAGACTTCGAAGAAGAATGAAACGTTTCTTTAAACCGATAGAGAAGGAAGGGGCTTCAAAGAAGCCCTCTCTTTCACCTTCTGAAAAGGACGACGGTGAGAACAGAGAAATATCCGGCGAGGACAAGAGAGAGCCGTTGAAGTTCTTGACCTGGAATGCCAATAGCTTTCTTCTCCGAGTCAAGAACGACTGGCCTGAGCTCACCAAGTTGGTGACAAGTTTTGAACCTGATGTCATTGCAATACAGGTGAGTCAGTCACTCACTCTCAATTCTGATGTACCCTATTTAATTTTTTACTAGATTTCGTGTGGGATTTCGATGAAAATTGACAAATGAGTGCAATGGCAAGTGGGTGTTTTATATATGGGCACATTGATGAATGTGTTTTGTGGGACGTGGGTATCTAAGGTTTGGGTCTTTGAACATGGATGCATGTGTGGAATGGCGCATGGGTGTTCGACGTTTTGGTCTCTGATGGAAATTCGGTATATGGGGTTTATGAAATTTGATCATTTTTCCGAACATATGTTTGATTCTGTTTTCTTTTTTTCTTTTTGAAGAATTAGTGGTTTAACTAGCTTTCATTGCTTGCTTCTGATGGAGTAGTACTTGGCCTTATATTACACTATTTAGGTGTTGAGATTTTGAGTGGTTTCTGCACATGGGAAAGGGTTGTTATGATATTGAGGCTATGTTAAGCTGAGCCTGTAGGATGGTTTTGGCTTACCTTAATGTGTGCTTTAGTTTTGTTCTGTCAATTGGCTTAGCTCATCTTATTGTAAAATGGTTATGGTACACGATGATTCTAAACTAATAACAACCACACCTTAATTCTTTTTCCTAATATATTGTTGGTAACTAACTACAAATAACTGATAGGAAGTAAGGGTGCCTGCAGCTGGTCCAAAGGGTGCACCTAAAAATCCAGGAGAATTAAAAGATGATCCGAACTCATCACGTGAAGAAAAACAGGTAAAACTTTTTTCTGTTAGTATGATATCTTTATGAATGACTAGCCTGAGTGTGTGCGTGACTCCCCTTTTTATTGAAACCCTTTACTCTATTTCGTTTTTGATGAATTAAAATATTATTGTACCATATCATATCATCTAACAGAAAAACTTATTAAAACAATGTTATTGAACCATAGAAGATTATAGCCGCTGTAGCGATACAAATAGTTACGCCTGAGTGTGTGCGTGACTCCCCTTTTTATTGAAACCCTTTACTCTATTTCGTTTTTGATGAATTAAAATATTATTGTACCATATCATATCATCTAACAGAAAAACTTATTAAAACAATGTTATTGAACCATAGAAGATTATAGCTGCTGTAGCGATACAAATAGTTACAACAACGCTTAACTTATTTTTAATGTGAACTTGAAATTCTTTAGTAGATTTTCAAATGTAGAGTGACCATATTCATGTTTAATGGATTATTNAATGTTATTGAACCATAGAAGATTATAGCTGCTGTAGCGATACAAATAGTTACAACAACGCTTAACTTATTTTTAATGTGAACTTGAAATTCTTTAGTAGATTTTCAAATGTAGAGTGACCATATTCATGTTTAATGGATTATTAGTTTAATTTGAGCATTGTACTAAGCACTGAAACTTATAATGTGCCATGAGTGCACTTATGAAAAAAGTCATAATAATAATGTGCCATGAGTGCATTACATTAGTTGAAGTGTGCTTTATACCCTTCATCGAAATCTTATGTTTAAGTTCCAAAACATATTGAAATTGCTGTGCTGGTTATGTTATCAAGTTTTTTAACTTTTCCATTAACGTAGAGAACACGAAGATGGCCTTGTTTATAAATTTTCCCAGCTTACTGATTGAATTGGGAAGTATATTTCTTTTCTTCTTGTGATTGAAAATGATGGCTTTGCTTGGCATTGACTAAGAGGGAAGCATACATCGTACTTGTATATTTCATTCAGAGCTTTTTAGAGAACAGTTTAATATAGATATAACACTGATAATTTGTCTAAGGCTCAAAATTTGATATTTAATGTTCAATTATATTAATTTTTTTTTCATTCAAAACCATGCAGATTTTGATACGTGCCCTTTCAAGTCTGCCCTTTGCAAATTATTGTGTTTGGTGGTCTCTTGCAGATTCAAAGTATGTGGGGACTGCACTTTTTGTAAAGAAGTGTTTCCAACCAAAAAAGGTCTTTTTTAATCTTGACAAAACAGGTATTAATCACTTCTGGGATGAACTCTAATGAATGAGTTAAATCATCGTTAGCTCCTTTAGCGATTAGCTGCTCGGAGTTTCTTGTTCTTTTTTCTTCCCCTAGGTGGTCCTTTTGTATACTTCCTGTGTACCAAGGCTACGCTTTTGCGTTTTTATAAAATTTCTCTTACTTATCAAAAAAAAAAAAGAGTTAAATCATCCAAAGTCATAATTTGATAGTCACCATTTTATTTCCACACTGCAATTTTTCCATGCATCTCCTAAATATGAATCTTTAATCATTTTATTTATTCCTCTTTGTGTGTTTGTGTGTGTGTAATCTAACCTAATTGCATAAGGTATGCTTGTAATTACTTAAAAGCACATGGATGATATTGAAGGAGTTGGAAGCTGCAGATGTGATTGGTCTTTGAACTATAACTTTTGTGTTGTCTGTTTAGACTTATAGTCCTAATTAAAGTCAATTATTGTCAAAGATTTGGGGTATTGCGGTCCTTATATAAAAAATATGGTCTGTATATTATCTCACAGCAGCTGGTTAAAAGGAAATCTAAACGGCTTTTATTAGGCAAAAGGAAAACAGATGTCTGTGTCGGCATAACCCTCCATTGTAGGCCTGCTGCTGGCTATATGTTATGAAATTGGGTGAAAGATAGTATCTGTTTGTGATGTGGGTGTGTTGGTTGAGCCAAGTGCTGATAAAGCATAGTTCCAATTAGAGGCATTAGTTAATTCTCAACACCCTTTTGTAATAAAATTTTAAATGAGAAGCCCATTGGGACTTCAGTTAGTCTGTTGTTATTGAATCTGAATGTTCTATCATATGAAGTCTTATACTATGCCAGGTATCTATGTTTTCGGTGAGTGTGAACAACCGTATTGAAAAGCTCTAGCGTGATTTCTTATGGGGTGGGTTAGGTGAAGAGTTCAAATATCACTTGGTGAGTTAGTCCAAGGTTTGTTCACTGATCTCTTAAAGAGGGTTGGGTATTAGGAACTTGATGGTGTACAATTGCTTTTGTGTCTCCTCTGATGATTAGTTATAGTGATTTCTTTTTTCTTTTTGCTAATTCTAGTTAGATGTTCATTTTGTATACTTCATGTATAATTAAGGACGTCTTACACTTTTAATGATATTTGTAGATTAACTTATAAAAAGAAGAAGATATCTTTGTTTTCCTATTTACTTTTTATATCAATGTCCAATTGGTGACTTCTTGTACTATGATTCTCTTTAAAGGAGCTAGTGCCATAAATTTGTTGTTTCTTCTTTTCTTTTTCTTCCATCAGTTTAGGTTTAGGGCCTACATGTGAGTGGTGATAACAGAAAGGAATCTTGTAATTTTTTTTATTGTTTGCGTAGGCAATGAAAATGACATTTAAGAGCCTTAAATTTTGTGATTTTGTAATTTTGATGGACAAGGTCTAAAACTCTTTTTTTGATAAGTAAAAGAGGTTCTAAAACTCAGTACAATATGCTTTCATAACTTGTATATTGTGAACTCCTTTTTTAGCCAGAATGCATGTCTATATGCTTGCCAAATAAAAAAGAAGAATGCGTGTTTCATTTTCCTAATCCTTACATCTATTAATTCCATACTTGAAAAAGTCTTGTATACACATTCATGCTTTGAAAACTTTTTTTTTTTGATAAGTAAGTAAAGTTTCATTAAAAGCACAAAACGCAACCCTGGTACACAGGAAGTATAGAAGAGAAACGCCTAAGTAGGAGCATTCATGCTTTGAAATCTATCACTTGAATGCTGTTTCTTTTTTCTGCATTTGCAATGGAATGGCAGTTGAATCATATAGTTGCCTTTGTTGCTAGCTTCAAAGCATGAACCAGATGGCCGGGTCATTTTAGCTGAATTCGAGACATTCCGCTTATTGCATACATATGCACGAAACAACGGTTGGAAAGAGGAGGAAAATTCATTTATAAGGAGAAGGAAATGGGATAAAAGGATATTGGACTTTGTCCTTCAATCTTCAGATAAGCCTCTTGTTTGGTGTGGTGATCTGAATGTTAGGTGAGCATTTTTTGCTATGGTTTATTTACTCTTTTTATGTTGTATGCATTTGTTTTGTCCTTTTCCTTCTATTGACAAGCTTGTGCTTCAGTTACCTCCTTGAACATAAATAGAGAATTCTTTATTGTTTGAACACTACTAAGGTATGTGTCACTCACACTCTAATTATCTTCGGTATTCATGATCAATGTGCATCACGTCTCTCTGCAACTTAGTGTCCATCATACTTATATATCCAAGAAAGTGACCATTTGAGTACCAGTAACTAAAAAAGAGTTTGGCATAAGTTATGAATGTTTTGGACTTAGTTTGTTCAGCATTATGCATCTCATCCTTCAAATAGATCAATATCTTTTTCACAAACCTTATACTTCTTTTTTCTCCCTTTTAAATTTGTTACTTGCAGCCATGAAGAGATTGATGTGAGTCATCCAGAATTTTTTAGTGCAGCAAAGCTCAATGGTTATGTTCCCCCACATAAAGAGGTGTTAGTATATTGTTGCTTTTTAGGGTGTAATATGTAATACTGAGTAATTATATATGTTACCCTCCATGTCTACCTTGTGTCAACCAAAAGTTATATGGCTTTTAAAATCACCATTGAATTTATGATTGATCATTATTAACTTTTGATCTGATGATAATTTTAAAAGCCATGTCACTTTTGGTTAACACAAGGTAGACATGGAGGGTGACTTGTATTATTACTTTGTAATACTTTACTTTTGTAATGATGCAAATTTGCAAAACATTAAAGTTGAAAATAAGCTGTTGAAATGAGTAGGGACCACCTTTGTTCTAATGCTTGTGCATTTCATGTTCCCACCTGCTCCGTGTCCCATTACCATTTCCGTTGATAATGACCACTTTCTGGGAAGTCCCTGTCTATGATTCTGAACTTGTGCGTCAACATAATATTTTAATAACATGTAACTTTTCAAAAAAAGAAAAAAAATTCTTCAAATATGGACTGTACTATATGTTATACTCTGTATTTATAAGAGTCTTATTGATATGGCTTCCACCTAACTTTTGATGATGCAGGATTGTGGGCAGCCTGGATTTACCTTATCTGAAAGGAAGCGTTTTGGTACCATATTGAAAGAGTATGTGATTCCATTAGAAAATCTTTGCTTCCTTGATTATGAGTAGCAATTTGGATGGTGAGACCATGGCCTGCAAAAAAATGGTTTTTCCATGAGACTGAAGTCAGTTGGGAAAAAGTGGAACAGTGGCGACTTATTCCAATAATTCCTTTTAGTTTTCCTGTCTTCCTTCACACCCCAGCCCCACCCCCCCTCTTTCCCTTCCACTGGAAGAAGAAAGCAGGTTTCCTTCTTTCTCATGATATCTGTTGCTGCTTAACCCCCCCCCCCTCCCCCTTTTTTTATGGAATAATGGGCTCTATTGGTCAAATCGTAATTCGTTATAACTTCTATTATTTTACTGCTTATCTCATTGCATGTGCGTGCTTGGAGGACAATCATGGCTCCATTGTCTTTACTGCTTCTCATGGAATAGCAGCTCCATTGCTTTTATGAAAATTTTTGTTCACGTTTCCATATTGCTAAATACCCCTATGGATGAAATATTGAAGAATTTTGTCTCCCAAACTTGTCCTCATGCTTATTTGAGGTATTGTCATGATAGTTTCATGATTTTTCTACCACAAATCCTCTAGCCTTCACTCGTTGTGAGCAGGGAGAGTAAAATTGGGTTTCTAGAGCGAAATGTCACTTACTATTAGCAGATTCTTCCTATGAAGCTAGGGCTATAATATATATCTTCATTTTAGTAAACAATGTATATTTGTTTTGGCTTCAAGTTGGTTTTATATGAAGTGAATATAATAGTACATTCATGTTAAGTTCAATTTACTTATATGAGCTCAGAAAAAAAAAAAAATCATTTGTATGAGATTGCTTTCTTCAATTTTGAAGGAATATGGAACTTGTATTTATAATTAACAAACTAAGACATCCTTGTGTTGCACCACCTTGTTGATGTGAGTTTATAGAATCCTTTTCCTGTTCCTAGGTTTCTGAATAGTGTATGAAGTTTATTCATCCACTTTGCTATATCCTTAGTCATAATTATGACCAAAAATTGAAAATTGAACTTTTATTGACTTATTCTCTATTTATAAATGTCGTATTCATAAAAAAAGAAAAATTCTAGTTATAATGTGTTTCCTTGATTCTTTTTTTTTTAATGGTTTTCCCATTCCTGAAGTTCTCAATTTTGTTTACTGAATTATTTGGATTATGCTTCAGGGGAAAGTTAATTGATGCGTACAGATTCCTACAAAAGGAGAAGGACATGGAGTGTGCTTCTCATGGTCTGGGCATCCCATTGGGAAGTAATAAATTTTTGATATCATATGGATCAATATACTTAGGAATGGATGCTATAATTAACTGATTTGGATTATTATTTCATTGCGCCATGTTCCAGTCTATGGATGATCAAAATATATGTTGGCAATACCATTAAAATGTGAAATTGAT
This sequence comes from Betula pendula, assembly GCA_900184695.1. NCBI lineage: Eukaryota > Viridiplantae > Streptophyta > Magnoliopsida > Fagales > Betulaceae > Betula > Betula pendula. The sequence goes on along the minus strand of FXXK01002530.1, from coordinate 24,465 downwards.
TACGTTTTCCAAGTGGGAGTGATTGACTACCTTAAGGCTGGTTTTTACTTTCTGATGATTATGATGTGTGGTTTTCTTGCAGGTATCGTGGAAAAAGGATGAGGATAGACTATTTTGTAGTTTCAGAGAAACTCAAAGATAGGATTGTTGCATGCGAGATGCATGGGAAAGGGATTGAATACAAGGTGGCATCTTATTTCATTTGGAGAAATACTCTTGTTTTTTGAGCAGTGTGTGTAATTCATACTTGAAACTAGGCAGTAGAGAATAACTAGCTTTAATATGCGTTTCTTGAGAGAAATAAATGATTGAAGTTTTGAAGATTATGAGAGGCAGTAGTGGAGAGCTAAAGCCTTTTTCTTCAAAACTCTTTACCAATGGATATTTGCCTTTTGACCCAGCAGTCTTCAATGGAATGGCCTATCATCCAGCTGCATATGATTGTTAACATATTTCTAATTTTCTGTTTTTTTTAATCCTTTTATATTTTGGTTAGGTGTTTTCTTGTATACTTTTTTGTACTTGGGTTGCGTCTTTTTGCTCTTAATAAATTTTGGATTACTTATCAAAAAAATAATAATAATAATAATAATAAATAAACCCCGAAGTGCCAGCTGTTCAAGACCTTGGCACTGCATGACTGATACCAGTCCTTCAAATGGCTAACCAACAATAAACTGGGGTATGCTCAACCATATTTCCATCATCTGATAGATGAATCATGGCTGAAGATGCCATACCATTTTGGCAATGTCATGCATTTAAAGGGATGGTAAGTTAGAAATATTCCATCCTGGTAGCTGTGGAGACCACGACACTCATAACATCAACTGTCTTCACATGGCTTAACAACAAGGAATTTTGGTTTCTGAACCATTTTTCTTCATCTTATAGGTGAACCATTGATCATATTGCATAGGATGTTGATGATGTTATCTGTTCCACATGCATACTTCCCTATATCACTGTTTGTTTTTCTTTTTTCTTTTATGTGGGTTGGGGGTGAATTCAGTTATGGTTTCAGTTTATTTATATCTTTTACGTTGTTAATTGGTTCAATTTGGTCATGCATAGATTTAGTGTGTGTGAATCTGTGCTCGCTTTGGTTTTTTTTCCATCAAATGTTGGAGCTTTATTTTCTACAATGGTGCCACTTTGAAAATGAGGGATTGTGATTTCTTGCTGTGTCAACCCCTACATTTTCTCTTGTTGCTTCTAGAATACAAGATACGTTTACTGGAAGGCAGTCGAGAGCTGTCTTTTCTTTTGTTTCTTCAAGTCCCCCCAGTCCTCCCCTCGCTCCTCCCTTCAGGAAAGAGAGTTTCTTTAAGATCATGAGTAAAAATCAATCTCCTAGTTTAATAACTTTGTGGAAGTGAGAGAAGACATTGGGTGTTTTTGTTAGCTTCAAAACCTTTTTCCATCTAGTTCTTTTCTGAGATGCTAATATTGGAGGATAGTGAAGACTTTAAGGTTGGGAGGCTTGGATTGTCGAACCTTTCCTCTGAAGTTAGATCTTTTTGCTAGGGCAGCTGCCACTAATAAAATCTTGATGGTGGATTAATTGATGATAGGAGTTGACTGATCTCAGATAGATGTTTATGTGCATTAAATGCAATCTATCATTGACTTCATTTATTCACTGCCTTATGTGTAGCGAGATCTGTGTACTTAAAAGCTTTGAGGGAAGCTACTTGAGGAATTTCTCCATTCAAATATTTTTTTGCTGGGGTTGATGGGTCAGGCTTTACTAGCTTTGAGAGTGACACTGATTTACATTTAGAGGAGCATTTGGAAAGAGTTAAATTGGAGAACAATTGCCACTGCATAGGTACCCTTTTTAAAGCTCAAGGTGTGCCTTTTAAGAAATCTATAGCAGAACTTCCTTAGGCTTTATCTTCAACTTTTGGACAACTTATATTTGGTTGAGCGACATGGGTAGTTTATAAATCGCTTCCCCACTTCTCTGTATAGTTTTCTGTACTTCTCAAGGTTAAAAAAGGGAATTTTGTGCTGTAAATATTAGAACTTTCTCATGGATTTACATGCCAAATGTGATCCAAATGAACCCCCTCTTTTTTCTAAAATCATACATAACAATTCTTCATTGTGTACATATCTCTGATTGGTTAATTATTATCAACATATAACACATATCTATATAAAACCACCTGAACCATCCTTAATTTGAACATGGAAACATCATTTCCTGTTTTGCTTCCCACCATTGAAATTCAGCTAACTTTTCTTTTTTTACATTACTTTCAAATGTCTGTTTAAGTTACTGTCAGCATTAGCTTCCTTCCTTCTGGTACCTTGTATAACCAATTATTATTCAAACTCTGAATATTCCAGTCTATAGTGTAATCATTGACAACATCATTTCAGGCCTTAATCTCTGGTTGCAGCTACACAGCCGATGAAGACTTCTTAAATGCGGATGCAGTCTTTGACTGCATTGGAGATTTTCCAGAGGAGCGGTTTGACTTCTCATTTTGTGGAAGCCTTCTTGAGAAGCAATATGCTAGCTAGCTCATATAATTTTCATTAACTTTATTCAGGTATTATTCCACGTGGTTTTAGCACCTTTGCTAAATCTTTAATTTTAAGCCTAATGCATGTTATTCCCCAATGCTGATTGAGTCAAGCTCAGAATATAAAGAGATTCCACTATGCTAAGTAAATTTTGAGTGTAGATGTTACTGTTATTCTACAATTGGCACTAAGTAGTCCTTCTCTATAGTTGCAAATATCTTTCGAAGGTTTGCTCTAAAAGGCATTTCATTAACAAGAAATTTTTTTAGAACAATCTGTGAAACATTTTCCCTTATGGTGCCTACTCTCTCTGGGTTATGATGGTTGCTCCTAACATGAATAAGAATTCCCTAAGATAATTTTAGAAGTCATAAAAAAACAATGTGCATGAATACTCATTTGTTAAAAAAATAAAAATTAAAAAAACTAAACTAAACTAAACTTTGGGCAACTTCAAGGTGACATTCTGTAAAAATTATGGGCTCGTTTGATAAAACTTTTTTGATATTGCTTTTTACTTTTTGATTGTGATTTTACATAAAAGTGAAAGTAGTTTTGAGTATTTTGTATATTGAGTTGTATATTGAGTTGTTTGTTAATGCTTTTTCTTTTTTACTAAAAAGCAAAAAAAGATGCCCTAAAAAGCATTGCCAAATGAGCCCATATTTGATAGTGATCCCCATTAGAGAAGAAGAAACCCATATGATAGATTGTTTGTTTCATTTCATTAAAGAAACATTAACAATATCTATGCACTTTTCTAGACTAGGCATGTCCATTAATTGCTTACCAAGCCATTTGACCAAAACCCTTCAAGATAATGAATTATGCTCATCAAAATAATATGGGTGATGTAACATCTTTGAATGTTAAAAACGAAGTAGTTCAAAATACTAATCTCATAGGTACCCTAACCACATGCTTTTTTTTTACACTACAATGATACCTACACCACATTCATATGATCCTCCTGATATCTAAAAATATTTATATGGTCCTCCTTATGTCTAAAAAACTAAGTTATATGGTACCCAAAACACATGCCTAATATGACTACTATATACCCGCTCCATATTCCTATGATCCTCCAGTTTCTTGGTTTTTGTGCATTAGCCATAATTTTTTGTAGATATATATGACATCACTTATATATATGTTATTTCTGGATGGAATCTATGTGAGACTCTCATTGAAGATGTTGTCCATGCTTTGCTCTACTATTAAACTCTTTAATAGGCAATAATGGTTTTTTATGGAATTTTAAATACAAGTGGTGTGCTTATCATTTTTTCCTTCTAATAATGTCTTCTTTCTTTTTCTTTTTTTCTGGCTTATTCAGATCCCATACAATTATGGTTGCAGCTGCTTTCTGCTCTTATTTCAATGGAAAGGCTCACATTTGTTCTATTTGTCAGCTCATTAGGTTGAGCACAAGTCAAACTCGCACATTGTAGCTACGTTTTGTGCTTGTCATCAATCTACTAAACCAAACTTGTAATGATTGCCAAGTTCAAGCAGCATGGAGGTCTGACGAGTTGGGCATGTGAATAGCTCATAAATTCCACAAAACTTAGTAGAAGAGATATCAATAATATGAGAAATTGCATTCGCCAAGTGTGGTAGAGAATGTTAGGATAAAGGATGCTCTAAGAAAAGAAAAGAAGAAGAAGAAGAAAAAAAGAAAGAAAGAAAAGGAAGAACTATCTTGCTGACTCCATTTGCTCAAAAGATGGATAAGAAGAATCAAACAACTTAATCTCAAAAGGGCGAGTTAAAAAATTAAAAATAAGAAATGGCAACTATGCAATGCTAGTTAGGACTTATAATTTTTTACACGACTCAGAAACTTGAGATGAAATTAACACAAAAGAATAGCTCATAAATTCCACAAAACTTAGTAGAAGAGACATCAATAATATGAGAAATTGCATTGGCTAAGTGTGGGTAGAGAATGTTAGGATAAAGGATGCTCTCATTCGAAAACAAAAACAAAAAAATAAAATAAATAAATAAATAAAAGAAGAAAAAGAAGAAGAAGAAAGAAAGAAAGAAAAGGAAGAAAAAGGAAGAACTATCTTGCTGACTCCATTTGCTCAAAAGATGGATAAGAAGAATCAAACAACTTAATCTCAAAAGGGCGAGTCAAAAAATTAATAAGAAATGGCAACTATGCAATGCTAGTTAGGACTTATAATTTAACACGACTCGCAAACTCGATATGAAATTAATACAAAATTAGTGAGTTAGGGTTAAAGGATCTAACTCATTTAATTAAATGAATTGGATTAAAATTGATCTATATAACATTTATACAAGTCAAAATAATTGGTTACAAGTCAAAATCATTGGAGAAACACACATACCCATTGTTCTCTCTAGGATAGAAGACCACCAAAAGGCTACATCAACTCCATTTAAATTTTCCTAAACTACGTTCAAATCTGAGACAACAAGCCAAACAAGTCAATATCCAAAAACCCTAGATTAAGGGCCTGTTTGGAATTACGATTTCAAAAAGCGCGATTTTAAAAAGAGCGATTTTAAAAAGTACGATTTGAAAACGTGATTTTTGAAAACACAGTTAAGCGTTTGGCAAAATCGCAGTTTGGCCTTTAAAATCACAATTTAGCATTTAAAATTATGTGTTTTCAAAAAAACACCCCCTTAACTGCGATTTGAAAACGCAGATTTTCTGCGTTTTTAAATCGCAATTTTTTAAAAACGCAGTTCCCAAACAATCTCGTTTTTGCGATTTGGTTTAANAAAAAACACCCCTTAACTGCGATTTGAAAACGCAGATTTCTGCGTTTTTAAATCGACAAGTTTTTTAAAAACGCAGTTCCCAAACAATCTCGTTTTTGCGATTTGGTTTAAAATCGCACTTATTGTCTATGAAATCGCAATCTCAAACGCACCCTAAGTATTTATCAAAACTGATATAGAATTGTGTCCAAACAAGCACTAACATGATAATACATATATATCAAAACAGACATAGAATTGTGTGCAAACAAACACCAACAAAAACCAGTACACACAAGCACCAACAAAAAGCGGGCACCACTTCAATTCTAGCAATTTTATGCTTTTATTAAATCTTAACACAAGTAATTTGGGAAACAACATCTGCACTCTTTATCTTCAAGAGCGATTGTTTCATCTTCTGGTTAACCCTGATTTCTCCATTATAGTCCCCCTTTTCCGCTTCAAATCAATTAGTTGTTCATATCTTTAAAACTATATCAAAAAGGCAATGGCCTCCAAACAATGCATTTTATTTGAAAGTAAAATGTTTCTTGAATTCATAAGAGTTTACCAACACAACAAAATCCAAAGCTCCCCCTGAGATCCACTACCCCAAGTCAAAAAGCACCAAAAAAACAGTAATCGATACGATCAGTAAGTGAACAAAGAGGTTTACCAATACAACAAAATCCGCAAAACAAAAAGAAATCTACAAATTCAGCAGCTCTAGTACTACTAATTCTACCTTTATTTAAAATTCAAATTCATCTCCGACTTAGTTCCTCCTTAGTTCCTCTTCCTCTTCGAGTTCATCCTCACGAGGTTGAATAAATTGTCCCTGGCCAGATCTGCGATGGCATTGAATTCGTATCCCTTGATCCACATCGGTACCTTAACCTTCTGTCTCCTCCAAACGTCCGTTGTTGCGGAGCTTAATGATCTCCTCATCTTTTTCGAGCTCAACACCTCGATCACGTCCAGTTTGAGGACATCGTGCTTAGAGTTCTCAATCTTGAGCTTCAACTTGGCTCTCTCCTCTTTAGCTTCATCAACTTCAAGCTGGTTACCTTTAGCTTTGCCTTGAGCTCAAGGAACTTGTTCAAGACCACCTTCCAAGAGTAAGAACGACAGCCAATTGGATTCTCAGGACGAGCCATCTGCATGGGGAATTAGTATTATTAAAAAAACAAAACAAAAAAAAAGAAATAAACTAAAAGGACTCAAACTAAAATGAAATCACCATACTAGAAACAACAGAAGTTTTTTTTTTTTTTTTTCTTCTAAAGAGGGCACGCATGGTAGAAGAAACGCTTCCAATTCCAATTTATACAAAAAAACAATTTTTTTAATCTAAATTTGAATATGGGCCGTTGAATTAAAAATTGTATTGGACGGCTAAGATGGATATCCGAATGGTGCATTTTGGACCACTCATTTATTTTGCTGGTTTACCTTTTTTTTTTAATTGACTGTTGATTTCAGTTTTAGTAAAAAATTTCAAACTCTCTTAAACCATGTGATCCAACGGGCTGTTTGTACTCATTAATTAGATCTTGGCTGGGCTTCTTAAATGTGATCCAATAGCAATAGCGGTGTTTGCCGTCTTGGTTGGGCTTGGACATAAGAGCAAGTATGTAGGACTAACTTTTTTTGTTTTTCGGTTAGCCTTTTAGAGGAGATATTGTAACGTATTTGTACATTTTGTTAGATGTTTAGAGTGTTGGTGACCAAGTTAGAGCTCATAAAAGGTTTAAATGGCTTTTTGGTACCTGTGGTAAGGGTCATTACCAAATGGCTGTCCCATTTCAAAAACTATCATATCTAGTACATGTTGTTAATCGAAATACCCACTTGATACTTTCGTCCATTTTTGTATACAAAGATCCACGTTACTTCACTTAAAATAGTAACACATGTTCCTTGTGCCGCAAATTTTAGCCAAATTAAAATATCTTGTGGCATGGCAGTATATCATATGTGATATCTATGTTTTTTATGTCACGTAGAAAAAAAAAAAACAAAAACAAAAAACAAATTGATTCAAACCAACCCATTTATCAAATTTCTCCCCAAATTGATTGAACCCTAGTTTGCTCTTCTTCCCAAATCACACAAACTAGCTTCTTCTTCATTTTTTTTTATTGTCCTGCCAAATCAATCAATTATGCCATGGTAGTTTTTGTTTTTATGTTATCTCCCCATATCGCAAGAATCTCAATATGGAAAAAAAAATGATAGCAAACCTAGGAGGCTGTGCAAGTCCACTGTAGTTTTTTATTTTACTTGTTAAATTGCACTTTCTGACTCTTTTATATTGTGGTCCAATACCTATTAAGCTAGCTTCACTTTATCGTTGATCTATAATGTTCAATAATTCAAAAATTTTATGTTTGTGATCTCTTCACAGGATGCGACAGAAACCAACAAGATCTAGGAAAGTGAAGCAACTAAGACTAACGAGAATGTTTCAATTGAAGCATCAAACCTATCTAATATCGTTGGAAATCCTGTCTTTCATGCTGAATGTATCTATGATCAGACTTTGGTTGGAGTTGTGATGGGTCTTGCTTGGACTGCTAGACCTCTCAAATTGAGGAGGGAGAGGGGAAAGGGGCCCAGCATCTCACTGGCCAACTTGGAGATGTTATGAAAGAAAGTGCTCAAATTGCTCACACGATTGCAAGAGCTATATTGATTGAGAAAAAGCCAGATAGCCAATACTTTGCAAATTACAAGCTTCATCTTCATGTTCTTTCGGGGGCCACCCCCAAGGACGGGCCTAGTGTTGGTTACACCATTATTCTTGCGA
>FXXK01002530.1:0-16242 GCA_900184695.1 Betula pendula | reverse complement strand
TTTAGGAAGATAACGTCTAAACACAAACTACCTTGACAGAATCGGTCGGTTTGGGAAGACAATTGAAAAAACAAAGCTTCTGAGAACTAGTTCGTATGATTTGGGGAGAAGAGTAAAAGTAAGGTTAAATCAACTTGGAGAAAGGTTTGATAAATCGGTTACTTTGAATTGATTTTTTTTTTTTTTGGGAGTTAGTACATTTTTATTATTTTCTACATCATAAGTGGCATAAAAAACATAGATACCAACTGTGATACATGGTCACATTATAGGATATTCTGATTTGGCTAAAATATGTGGCACAAGAGATAGGTGTCATGATTTTAAGTGAGGTGTTGTGGATCTCCATAAAAAATGGACAGAACTTCGACGGAAGTACCAAGTGGGTATTTCGATTAACAACGAGTACCACCTATAATACTTTTTGAAACCAGGGTGGCCGTATATTAGGTTTTAAAAATTTAAGATCCTCAGTAGAAGAGAAATCCATAAACAATGAAAGAATTAATTGCAGACAATAAATATGAAGTTTTGGACAAAAGGGAACAACAACGATATTAAATGGGAAAAAGAAAGCAAACACAAGGATTACATGGTTTGATCAATGACCTACATTCACAGGTTATATACCTAAGTGCTATATTGTGTTCTTATTTCTTGATAATCTTTATGATACAAATTATCCATATTTATAAGGAAGGTGAATATAATAAAAATAAGGTAATCAAATCACAATGAACAATGATATTTGATTAGCAATCACAAAGATTTGAAAATCAATTATAAGGATTTGATTGCAACTAGAATTATATGAATATTAGGCCTCGGCTAGTTGGTGGTCTTTTAACGGCAAGACCCGATAATGGGCCTCGACTGGTTGGTGGGCCTTAACTGGTTGACATTGTTTATAGCAATTTGGGCTTATATTAGGCGACCCAATCCCCAACACTCTACATTTATATTCATAGTATACTTCAATGCTAGGATCGATACTTCGTAACCTTGTTATTGTGCTCAAGTTAATTCACTCGTGAAATGTATCATACTGATTCTTGAATCAGTTCTCATGTTGGCAGCTGAATTATATGCGTTTATTTTTAGGTCTCTGCAATAGCATCACGTTTGTTGGGACCTGAGTGAGTAGGAAAAATCAAGATAATTGTAGGAGATGTGGTCCTCACAAAAAGCCTGATCCTGTAACATTTTCACCTCTCTCAGACTCAATGTCACTGTCAATATAGTAAGGTGGTGTCCGATCGCTCAGAAAGTGGGGGGAGAAGAGGGGGGGGGAAGGTGGTTTCCCGCCACCGTCCAAGTTGAATATCAATTGGTTTTACTTTCTCTACATTATAGTGTGTAACTCCATATGGAGAAGTAATCATAAAGTTAGAGTTGGAAACTGTGAGGGCCTGAAATGGTAAATCGTTCACGTGCCATAAATGCAACAACCTGACTCAATTTTTCGATTCATAAACATAAGAGACATTTACACAAGATGCTTGTGTTATATAGTTGATAAAGAAAAAAAGTGAAATTTTATGTGCAACAAGAGTGAAAGGCTGAAATGAAGTGTTAGGATATAATCAGTGGGAAAAGAAAAATGCAAAATTTTTGGGTACATATCAATGGCTGGAATGCTTTTTGGTGTGGAATGTGCCCGAAGGACATCGTTCCATGATCAGAGCAATGGCTGTCGGATCTACCAAACCATGGTGGGACAAGGCGTCCATCTCTCTATTTATACACAAGCAGCCATGAAACCCATCATACCTCTACATCTCCAATGGTACTTATCCCCTTCTCTTTTGAATTCAGATACCTTGCCATTTTATCTCACATATCCCTGTTTCTTCTTTTTTGTTAGAATATACAAAAAATATAATATATTTTTCGTAAATTCCATATTTGGTTGATATTATAATATTCTCTATTTACAGGGTGATTATTCTGTATATTTTAACATTTTTTTATGTAATTTTACTTGTGGGAACTTGTGGATATGCAATAAGAGGATAACATATGCATGGTAAATAAATTCCTATAAGCATATGCATCGTAATAATGAAGAATTTGAGATCGAGCTAAAGAAGGCAATGAAGGGTTTCAATGAACAGATTGAAAGAGTTGCCAGAGGAGTTGTATATAAAGGGGTATTGTCTAACAATCAAGCGTCTCAATGAAACTAATCAAGGATACGGTGAATTTCTTACAAAAGTAAAGTAAGCATCATTTGAATGAATTTTTTTTTTTACACATTTAATTGAACTAAGCTTCTTCTTTTTTTTCCAAGCCTTACACAAACTTTACTTTTTATGTACTAAAAACACTATAAGCATATGTACTGTACCGCCTTAAAGCACCACAAAATAGAAGTGGTGTGGGTGGTTTGCATACTCTACCTCCATTCCACCTCTATTGGGTTAATATGAGAGTATCTATTAGTCTTTGGATTGATTCTTAATAATAATAATATTAATCAAAGGTTGATGTACACTCTAAATCAGTCCAATAAAATGGAAGTGGAGTGAGATTGTAGTATATAACAATTTAACATTTCCCTAAAATAATTATTTATGATATATATGGAGGCCGTATGTAACATACGAACTATCCCGTCTTAGGAGCACTTTTTTCTTTTATTGGGTCAACTAGCTAATAGCCCACAACAACCCGGGCCAGCTCATCTACCACTATCCTAATCTTCTCACCCACCTGTTTACGGATCCGGCTTGTAGTTGAAACTACAACGCATCTACTGTAAAAAGCATGAAGGGTCCAGATTTAAAAGGAATCAATTTAAGTGAAGCATTGTCGTTTTAAACTCAAACATTGCAGAAGCAAACGTTTGCGGTGGTGTTTTGTTATCGACCAAGCATCCCTCCAAGGGTCCTTCTACTGTAGATAAATTATTTTTTAAGAGGATGTTGGGCTCACCTCTTATCTCTGATGCCCTCTCTTATAATGTAGAGCTGGTTAACCCGAGTTGGGTTAATCAGCTCTTAAAAGAAAAAAAAAAAAATTTCTCTGTAGGAATACGCAGGAGCCCCTCCCTTATATTCTCCTCAATTTCAAAATTTGACCTCTCTCTCTCTCTCTCTCTCTCTCTCTCTCTCTCTCTCTCNCTCTCTCTCTCTCTCTCTCTCTCTCTCTCTCTCTCTCTCTCTCTCTCTCTCTCTCTCTCTCTCTCTCTCTCTCTCTCTCTCTCTCTCTCTCGTTCCTCTTGTTCCCACTCTCCTTAGAAATTTCACTCCTCCAGACCAAGCATCTCTCCGCTGACCACCAAGCCGCCTTGGTAACTCTCTCTCCCGATCTCCGCCCTCCACCGAGCAGTCCCGGCATCGATGTGAAAATCACGCGTGAAGTTTCAGGTATGAGTTTCAAACTTTTTTTTTTCCTCTCAACCACGCATGAAGATTTGGCCATTAGGTGGGGTTTTATTTTGTTTGTGTATTTCTTGCTGATTTTGTTGAATGGTAATGATTTTTTTAAACCCACGTAGATTTATTTGTAACACTTATACTAATGTTAATACATATATCTTCTTGTTTCCAAATGTTTTGTCCTTCCTCTTCGGATGTTGAGAAACTTTCATGTCCAACATTTGCTATTGTCCTTTTATTAAATTTGAAATNGGAGAATAGTCGATTAGGACAAATATGAGTGGGAAAAATTGTCCCAACTCCCTTTTTATTTGGGTTGGAGTCCATGTCTTTACCATACCTATTGATCTCTTTACCAAAATTGAAAAAAATAAGGATTCATTACTTCGATAAAAATTTTGAGGAAAAACTAGGCCTTTAACCATGCTATACTTAATGCAATTTTTTAGAAGAATTATATTCCTCAAGCTAGTTAGCACAGATTTCAACTGTAAAAAAATTGTAACTTGTAATATTTACAGCCATCGTATTTGAAATCATATGATAATGATACTCTAAAATTTGTATGGAGAACCATAAATGTTAATATAAATGAATAAAAGAAAGCCAAAAACCAATATTAATAGGAATCCTTTACACTACTCCCACGACAAGGGAGCTAGAGAACCCTCTGTTTTCCCCTGTTTTGTAGTGTGACAACATATGACCATTTTTTAGCTTCTAACAATCCACTCTTCCCATAATTGTTAACTATGAAAACTGAAATTCAAACAAACATTAGCAAATGCTATCAAAAAATTAATATATTAAGGAAAGTTATGAATAAGGCGTTCTTTATGTGATCCTTGAAAAATATGACCGTTAAAAAAAAATAGATAATTAGATGTTGAGTAAATTTAAAAAAATTTTAGCCAAAATAGAAAAAGTAAGCTAAAATTTAGATAAAACTTTAGATAATCGAATGCTAATGCTCACTACTTGAAGATATATCTTCTTATTGATCTTTTCTTGTGTTTGGATTGCTCAACTTCAACTCTCACATTCGTGGTTAAGACTCAACTACAGGTACTTTCAGCATCTAGAACAAGCCAAAAAGATGAGTTTGCCTATGGTGAAAAGCTAAATCAAGTATATTGTCTTTGCCATTTTCTTAGACATTAGTTTTTACTCAGGTATCAGTTGACTTGGTTTCTTGAAATTTATTTGAAATTGGGAGTTATTTTTCTATAAAATTTTAGTTTATGTGAGCCTAGCTTTATAGACTCTGTAGGTGTCTTTTCACTTGAAAAATTTTTCATTGACCCATGTATCTGAAACTTGGAAGTTGTGGGAAACTGGAAGGCATATCATGACTTATGTGACCTTAAGTGTTAACTTTTAGTTTTATAATCAAATAGTAAATGTTGGCTAAAGGACACCTAAATAGTACAAAATAACCAAACTTTTGACAGAGTAGTTATCTAATGTCATAGATAACTTTGGCTATTATTGTTAAAGACTGATATATGTTCTAACCACGAGTGCATTCTCCAAGTATTTAATTGAAAACCTGATTTATTAATTCTCTTTTTTCACTTTATGCATTTTGTTTGCCTTTTCAGTTACTCATTGTGGAGACATTTTGTTATCCTAAATGGACGCTTCAAGCTCACGCCTGGAGAATGAGGGCGAAGTTGAATCTCTTAGTAATGAATGTCCAAATGACGATAATTTAACTGACGAATATGACCCTGTGAATGGTTAGTCTTTTTTACTTTTGTTTACGTTATTATATAGTTTATAATTATTTTCCTTTGACTCATCAATTATAAATGTGATTTAGGATTGGATGATAAAGAAAAGTTGGATGATAGAGCCAACAATGGCACACTAAATGATATGATCGATGAGGATGATAAAGTTGAAGAACTTAAAATTTCAATGACGTTTACTTCATTGGAAACAGTTATTGCTTACTATAAGAAGTATGCTAAGGAAAGTGGTTTTGCTGTGATAAAAAGGGGCATTAAAAAGATGGATGATACTGTCTATTACATAACCCTTACATGTAGTCGTGAAGGCAAACCAAGAAAAAACAGAGCTGATGCTACAAAGGCAGCCCCTACAAAGACAATTTCAACAACAATTAGAACTGATTGTAAAGCTAGGATTTGTTCTATTTTATTAGACAATGAAAATTGGTATTTGACTAAAGTTGTGATTGAGCATAACCATGCCTTAAGCCTTGGAAAAGCAAGGTTCTTCAGATGCAATAAGGAGATTGAAGATCCCTTGTGAGAAGAAGGTTGGTGTTAAATGATATAACTGGAGTACGAATAAATAAGAATTTCAAAACTTTAGTGGTTGAAATGGGGGGGGGGGTATGAGAATCTTCCGTTTGGGGAGAAAGATGCAAGGAATTTTATTGAAAAAAGCAAGAGAGCTACGGCTTGGCAAAGGAGGTGGTCAAGCCCTTTGTGATTATTTCAGGAGAACGCAAAATCAGAATAAAGGCTTTTGTTATATGATGGACATGGATGATGATTCTAGGTTGCGCAATGTGTTCTAGGTTGATGCACGGAGTAGGGTAGCATATGAATTCTTTGGGGATGTCATTACGTTTGACACAACGTACTTGACCAATAGATATGACATGCCATTCGCTCCTTTTGTCGGTGTGAATCATCATGGTCATTCAATACTTTTGAGGGCATAACTAATATCAAACAAGGATACAGAAACATTTGTTTGGTTGTTTAATGTTTGGTTAGGTTGCATGAGCAACAAAGCTCCAGGTGCAATTGTAACAGATTAGGCTAGGGCTATGAAAAATGCAATTGAAATAGTTTTTCCGAAGACAACTCGACATAGATATTGTTTATGACACATTATGAGAAAACTACCAGAAAAGTTTGGAGCACATGCACAATTCAATGGCATTAAGAGTGCCCTAAATACTTGTATGTATATTCTCAAACATGTGAAGAGTTCGAGACAAATTGGAAAATTCTACTTGAGACTTATCAACTTAAGGATAACGCATGGTTGTGTGGGTTATACAGTGAGCGGACATATTGGGTGCTGGTATATATGAAAGATACATTTTGAGCATAATGAAAACTACACAGCAGAGTGGAAGTATGAATTCATTTTTTGATGGCTATGTGCACTTACAGACTACACTTAAAGAATTTGTTGAATAATTTGATAATGCTTTAAGGAGAATGGTTGAGAGAGAGAAAATATGATTTCGATTCTTTTAATCGCACGGTTCAATGTTTTTCCCCCTTTCCTTTAAAAAAAGCATTTCAAGAAGTGTACACCAATGCAAAGTTTAAAGAAGTTCAAGGGGAGTTTGTGAAAGCTGTCTCTTGTAATAACTCTTGTCTTAGTAGTGAAGGTGCAATTTCTGCTTATCAAGTGATTGAACTTAGTGTAGTTGATAAAAACTTGAAAAGTGCGAAATATTGTGTTTATTACAATAAAGAAGAAGTAAAAGTGAAGTGTAATTGTGCATTGTTTGAAATAAGAGGTATTTTGTGCACACATGCCATTTTTGTTCTGCTGTCAAATGAAGTCTCAAAGTTGCCACCGAAATATTTTCTTTCCCGATGGAAGAAGGATATAAAGCGAAGATACACTTTGGTTTATAGTAGTTATGATGGGGTTAAAGATGACCCTAATGAAGAAAGATATGACAGATTATGCAAGAAATTTGATAAATTAGCATCGCGCGCATAAAAAAGCGTTGAAAAATACAATTAGCTGGACGAAAATCTTGATATATTAGCGGAGGGACTCAATGAAATAATATCCGAACCCATTCATCGTTCACAGCACATTTCAATTGGGATGACATCTTCAAGCTGCAATCAAGTGGTAGGCAGTAAAGATGGTTCGGCAATGCAAAGTAATATTGTGCTTAGTCCTGTTAAGGTTAAACGTATAGGGAGACCAAAATCAACAAGAATGATATCCATTGTAGAAAAAGGGTTGAATAAGTCACAAGCAAGAAAGAGGGCTGCGACTGACAACAATGCCAAACTGAGGATTAGGAAAAAACAAGTTANATGGGGTTAAAGATGACCCTAATGAAGAAAGATATGACAGATTATGCAAGAAATTTGATAAATTAGCATCGCGCGCATAAAAAAGCGTTGAAAAATACAATTAGCTGGACGAAAATCTTGATATATTAGCGGAGGGACTCAATGAAATAATATCCGAACCCATTCATCGTTCACAGCACATTTCAATTGGGATGACATCTTCAAGCTGCAATCAAGTGGTAGGCAGTAAAGATGGTTCGGCAATGCAAAGTAATATTGTGCTTAGTCCTGTTAATGTTAAACGTATAGGGAGACCAAAATCAACAAGAATGATATCCATTGTAGAAAAATGGTTGAATAAGTCACAAGCAAGAAAGAGGGCTGCGACTGACAACAATGCCAAACTGAGGATTAGGAAAAAACAGGTTAGCAACACATTTGTATGCCCCAAATAAGTTTTTCTTCCGTTTTGTTTTAAACACAAATAACTAACTATTATTTTTCTATGTAGACCTTGAAAGCAACTCAAGATCAACCAAGAAAGAAGGCTGCGACTGACAACAATGCAAAACCGAGGAGCAAAATAAAACAAGTTAGCAACACATTTGCATGCTCCAAATAAGTTTTTCTCCCGTTATGTTGGAAACACAAATAACGAACTATGAGATTAATTCTAGACCTTAAAAGCAACCCAAGATCAAGCAAATACAAGACAAACACAATTGCCTTCAATAATTGATGATCAACACGGTCGTATAACTTGTACTCAAGTATAAACATATAACATACAATAAATGAAATATGACGATTTACTTTAAGAAATTTATGCGTTTGATTTTTATTTTAATTCCTTTTAAACATTGTGTTGTCTTATGTGCACTTTAGGTTGAGGTGCCGGTTGATTCAAGAAATGAGTTATTTCAATTGATATATGAACGAAATTTTGAAAAGGCTTTTAATGTAGCCCTACAGAGATGTGATTTGTCCAGTGTATCTTGGCTATGCTCATAGGTGAAATTGTCTTATCTAACAATGTGCACAAACTCGAGAATATATATTATATAATGTTATCTGTAGCTTTTAACAATTGTATTAAAGATATGCATGAGATAAATGTTAAAAAAATCTTTCTTCTCAGGTTGATTTACGGTGGCTATTGTCAGTAGTTCCTCCCATTTTGAGCCAAGGAGTATTGATAACTCTTTTGAAGCAACTATCTACTGATATCAGTAACAATTCAAATCAAAACTTTGTTTGGATGACAACCGTGGCCAATGCCATTATTCCAATTGACCTGGGGTTTGTAATGAATGTGAAGCTCATCTTATATCAAGTATTTATTATACTCAACAATCGATGTAGCGTGACAATGTATTTTGTTGTTTTGGCTATTAAGTAGTGATGAATCAATGTTTGTAGATTACTTTGCTTCTTTTTTTTTTATTTTTTTTTATCATTGACCAGATTCAATGTTTTTTAAATTCTCCTGTACTTATGGTGCCTATCGTAAATGGAACAATATGAAGATAGTAAATAGACTTCAAATAACACCTACAAGGGGGGGTTGAATAGGTGAGGAAAACTTGGTCCTACAGCAACCAAAAAAGGATTCCTGAATTTTCATACTGAAATAAGGCCTCTTAAGGCATGGTGGTCGAATGCCATTTGGAACAGCTGAGTGAACGACCTTCTCTTTGACTTAAAAAAATGTCCCGATCGAACACCAATTGGAACTGTTGACTGAACGGGCTTTTCTGTGAATGAAAAAAAATGTTCCAGTCGAACGCCAATTAGAACAGTTGAGTGAAACAGACTTTTCTGTGACTTAAAAAAATGTCCCGGTGGAACGGCTGAGTGAACGGGGCTCTCTGTGACTCAAAAAAAGTCCGATCGAACGCCAATTGGAACGGCTGAGTGAACGAGCTTCTTAGTGACTCAAAAAAATTTCTGGTCGAACGCCATTTGGAACGGCTGAGTGAACGAGCTTTTCTGTGACTCAAGAAAATGTTCATTCGAACGCCAATTGGAACGGCTGAATGAACGAGCTTCTCTGTGACTGAAAAAAATGTTCCGGCCGAATGCCAATTGGAACAACTGAGATGAACGGGCTTCTCTTATGCTGGAATAAACTATGTCCGGTCGAACGCCATTTGGAACGATTTGAGTGGACGGGGCTCTCTGAGTAGCCTGAAAGCCTGGCCAGTCAAACGCCAAATGGAACAGCTGAGTGAATGAGGCTCTCTGTGACTCAAAAAAATGTCTCAGTTGAACGCCATTTGAAACGGTTGAGTGAACGAGCTTCTCTGTGACTCAAGAAAATGTCCCGTTCAAACACCAATTGGAACGGCTGAGTGAACGGGCTTCTCTGGGTAGCCTTGAAAGCCTAGCCGGTCAAACGCCAAATGGAACAGTCGAGTGAACGGGGCTCTCTGTACTGGAATAAACTATGCCCGGTCGAACGCCATTTGGAACGGCTAAGTAAATAAGGCTCTCTGTGCTGGAATAAACTATTCCCGGTCAAACGTCATTTGGAACGGCTGAGTGAACAGGACTCTCTGTGCTAGAATAAACTATGCCCGGTCGAACACCAAATTGAACGGCTGAGTGAACGGGACTCTCTGTGCTGGAATAAACTATGCCCAGTCGAACGCCATTTGGAATGGCTGAGTGAACGGGGCTCTGTGTGACTGAATAAACTATGTCCGATCGAATGCACCACATCCTGTTCGAACGCCACCAAGTAAAAAAAATTAAAATTATAAAAACAACCAAAACATTTTGTCCAAAAAATACTTATTACAAAAACTTCTTTGGGACACCGAATTTGGCCAATTCAATAAACCAACAAATTTATGATATGAATGAAAATCATATTAGAAAACTACATACAAATTTACAAAAATGCTTTACAAATCATATCACCAAATTTAAGTACAAATTGTCTAATAACCACATCTGTCGCAGCTACAATACACATTGTCTGTTTCATTACAAACTTCATTAAAAAAGAACCACAAAAAAATCCCTCAACACAAACACCCCAGGACAACGTCATTCAACCATTTATGGGGCCTTATGGGTATTTGTTAAAGTATCCAAAAAAAAGTAAGTACATTGCAAATAAAATTCATGAACAAATAATAATTGTGTGATAGTTTTTTTTCATTGCTTGGAGTTTGATCTAACCGATCTCAACTTCCTTTCGATACTGAGCAAGTTCACCCTACATTGATACTTTCATTCTCAGCTTCTTTCTCCAATTTTGCCTTCACCTTCCCAACCTCAAATTCAACTATGGTTAGGCATTATTTCGCTTCTTCTTTCATACTGTCGTGCCATTTTATCAAATGGCTTACTATCCTTCTACCATGTTCACACATTGGTGGATCAATCCATTCAAAAAAACGACATTGACGATTAATTTGCAACACACATAACAAAAATTCATCACTGCAAAAGAAAATCATAACTAAAAAAATGTTTTAATCAACGGGAAAACAAATAAAAAATTAGGAACTTACCTTCCAATTTTCGCAGCCCACAAATTTGCGTCCGTAATTGTTATTTGTGTGAGCGGTTCTCACAATTATAGGCCGCTCGCAGTAGCACACATGCTGATGTGCAGATGTAGCGAAGCTCTGAGTTAACCCGGACCTAGCATCTTACGTTGAGCCTTCAATCTTATCCGTTATGCCATCCATCTTCACTGCACGACAACAACAATGCCTCAATTTTGTAAGGATGCTAAAATAAAACCAAAGACAAAGTACTTCACGCGTGGGGTTTATAAGGAACAATTGGGGGGGTACATTGCAAATTTTGATATCCTTGAAGCACGGACATGGGTTTTTAGTGAAGAATATCTTCCTTGATGGATTTCTCACTGGAATCCTACCACAGCACCCTCAAGGACAATGATAAGAAGAAGATATTTAAATTTTGACAGGAAAAATGGAATTCTAGGAAGTTACTATCATAAATAAGCAAATTTGGAAAATCCAATTAAACAAGCTATACCAAATACAAATCTGGCCTCATTTAAAACATGGATGGTATAATTTATTTGAGGTTGGGCTAAAATTCATGAATTGAATTAAAATAATTAAAAGTGCATAGAGCAAAGCTAGAACTTAAGATAGTAGTATGATAATTTCTCAACTTCTTAATAGGTATCTTAGTTTACCTAGGTCCATATATCTATAATTAAGCCAAGCTAACACATATTAAAATTTTTATACCAAACAGACTATTTGTATTATTATGCAGAAATTAACTATTTTCTATAATCCATTATCAAAGATGTGTGGACCAAAGTTAGGCTGAATATGCTATCAACTCCACGCCTAACCCTAGTTGAGGATGTAACGCCCAAGCTCTTAGTTATAGATTATAAATCACTTTAAATAAGCATGGGTAAA
Organism: Betula pendula; assembly: GCA_900184695.1. Lineage (NCBI taxonomy): Eukaryota > Viridiplantae > Streptophyta > Magnoliopsida > Fagales > Betulaceae > Betula > Betula pendula. The sequence continues at coordinate 4,416 of FXXK01002530.1, read as the reverse complement.
AAGCTAATAAAAAAGGTAAGAATGATGGACAAATGCAAAGAAATTAAGTTTTAGGAAAGTATTTTGGTGGTTTTCACTTGAATTGATAGTTTTAGGTTTGACCTCGTCGGATTAAAATGATCATAACTTTTGACTCAAAACTCTGATTGAGGCAAACTTTATGTCATTGAAAAGCTAACTCCAAGACCTACGACTTTGTATTTCACAAAAATTTTCCAATTCCAACTTTTTGGAGGTCAAAACGAGCTGGCAGTGTCGACCGTCTGCAGCAGTGTCCGCAGGTCGTCCGAACGGTTGTCGCCCAAATTGATCGTCCCCAGCAGTGGTTCGGACGGTCCTTTGCTATGAATCAGGCAGTAGCGATCGTCTGCAGGTCGTCCGGACGGTCGCAATTCAAAATGCATCGTCCCCAGCAATGGTTCGGACGATTCATGCTACTGTTCAGTCAGTAGCGGTCGTCCGCAGCACCGTTCGCAGTGTCGTCCGGACGGTCCATGCCACTATTCACTCAGTGGCGACCGTTTGCACCACGTTCGCAGCACGGTTTGGACGGACCTTGTACACTATCGTCCGAACGGTAAGAGTTGTCGTCCGGACGGTAACACTGTTTACCCTACTATATAAGGCTGAAACGCGATTTTTTCCGCAATTTTCTGATTTTACTTCTGTTTCTTCGCCATTTTCTCTCTTCTCTCTCATAGGGTTTATACCCAAACATTGGGTATTGATCTTAGAGAGCCCCCAAACACATTTCTAACCCCGGGAACACGATTCTTGGCGTTGGAAACCTTATTTCACCGATCGATTCGAGGTAAATTTCTTAAATCTCAAAATCTTCAATGCTTGGGCTATAATTTCGAATGTATAGCTTAGCATTGGTCATTTTCTTAGGGTTTTCGTTGCTTTGCACTCTCCTTACATCGTGTTGAAGTTCCGAAGCTCACAACTCCGGATTCTTCAAGAATTGAGGTAAATGTCCAAAACCCTAGATTTTTCCCTAGTTAATATTTTGGAATTTTATGATGTCTAACCCTAGTAATTCACTATGGGTTAGTCATATAGATGATTCTTGGCTATTAGGAACCCTAGAATTCTATGGGTTGTTTATGACCACTTTGATGCTTGTATATTCAAGTGTCCTAATTATTGGGTATGTGAAGTTTGAGCTAGAATGTGTTGAGTTTTGATGTTGTAGCAATGTATTTCTCAGCGGGCATTGCTAGGGCATTCGGGAATTAGAAATCAACAAGCGGAAAAAAAGAGTAAGTATTTATACTTACTGAGAGTGATACAAACCTTAAAGTATTTTTATGTTTTGTTTTTAAACGTTTAGCAGATGTTGTACTTGCTAAACAAAGCAAATGCTTTTATGAGATTTCGAAGAAACAATATAATGATTTAAAAGTCGAACCGATGATATCTTGTGACAATATGTGATTTTGTGATTTCGACTATCTTCTTGAGAATTTATGATGATTTGATGAGTGATTGATGATGAGTTTTGATACTTTGTTGATGATTTATGATTATGGCGGATATAGATATATATATATTGATATGTTGAGTTTTTCGTATTTGATTTGTTATTGATATTTGAGAAATGATATATGGCAAAAAGATTGATTTGATTAAGTTTCATGATGTCTTATTGAGCTTTGTATTGAGGAAAGAATAATGACAAATGTTGTTGATAGTTATCAAAGAGCATATGTATGATGAGCATAAAGTGGATATTGAGACCGTGCCACGGGGGTCCGTACTCGTGTACTAGGCCACGAGGATTTGTACTCGTGTGTCAGGATATTGAGACCGTGCCACGGGGGTCCGTACTCGTGTGCTAGCCACGAGGATTTGTACTCGTGTGTCAAGATTTTGAGACCGTGCCACGGGGGTCCGTACTCGTGTGCTAGGCCACGAGGACCTGTACTCGTGTGTCAGTGCATTGCATACCATGTTGTATTTATATAATGAATTGTGATGTGATTTATGTGGATTTTATCATAGACGTATTAGTATGCATATGGGGTTGTATGGGCAAGTCCATATGTATATTCTTACGGTTAGTTGCATGTGATGATTTATTGATCTTTCTTATAGACACATTAGTATGCTTACGAGTTCGCTACGGGCAAGAACCTCTGTATACTCTTATGTCTAACTGCATATGTGATTTACGTTTAATTGCTTGGACATGCTCATATGCTTGTGTTTTCACCCATAGGGGAAGGGATACTTGTATATGAGTGTAGCCAAGTTATATGGTATATTTATAACATAGTTGAGTGCGTATGTGTGCTAGTACAGGCGGGAGACTGGAACGTACATGTATGTACCCAGCTATTATACTATTTCTGATGTTTCATGACCACATGTGTTTACTTCATCAGCTGCTTTATGTTTCAAAATAAAATGCCATATTTGTAGTAGCTGTTATTGTAAACTCATGTAACTAACACTTCGGTTCTTTATGAAAACTCAGTGGACATTTATCCATTGAATCTGTTGACTCACTCATTTTCCTTTCTGCCTATGTGATCATGGATGATCTCTATGATTACATAAATGTTGGTGCAGGTACTGAGAGTTTGGATGATGATCCCGTAGCCTATTACCTCGGCTATTACGACTGATGTAGTGGGATTTGTACATATTGTATAGACTCTTTATTTAGTCTATTCTTTTGATGTTGTGATGATGTATTCATAACTGTATTTTTGTATATATGGCTTGTGTCGCATGTGACACGTTTGTATAGCCATTCTTTTGTATATTCACATGTAAAACTTTAATCATTAGTATTTTTATTGTCAGCTCTACAGATGTTTTGATTACTCCCTTTGATTATAAATGCTTCCGCTCAGTTTATAGTTGATGTGATATATGACTCTGATGTATTAGGTATTCTCATGATACGTTGTGAGATACAGGTATAGCAGGTGTTTTCTATCACCCTGTGGCGATAGATCCGGTTCATAATTACTGTATGTTTTTTTAAAAAAAAAAACAAAATTAGCTACAGTGTAATTATGGATCGGGTCGTCACAGAGGACCAATGTACGTATATGCCATATCATATGTAAAATAAATTCATTTATTTATTTATTTTTATTCAATGCGGGGAGAGGGGGAAAGGGGAAAAACCTAAGCTTAACCGGTAGGCGTTTGGGCTGAAAATGGTTTCAAATAAAAACGAAATAGAAAATTAGAACAAGAATAAACTGTGGAGCAACCTCTGGTGGTGGCGTCACGGAGGAGAGGGAAGAGTTTGGAAAGAAAAAAAAAATTGAAACTCATACCTGAAAAAACTATCACGCGTGGTTGAGCGTCGGTGCCGGGACTAGTCGATGGAAGGCGGAGATCGGGAGAGAGAGTTACCACGACGGCTTGGTGGTCAACGAAGGGATGCTTGGTTTGGAGGAGTGAAATTTCTAAGGGGAGTTGGGAAAGAGAGGAACGAGAGAGAGAGATATCAGTTTGAATTTTGTATGGGGAAGAGACGCTGCATACTTTGATCGCCCTTTTTTTTTTTTTTTGAAAGACCATGGTTAACCCAAAATGTATAAGGAGAGAGGAACCACGTGACTTTGATCCCAATTTTTTTTTTTTTTAGCCAACATAGTTCAACACACTAAAATTTAATTTTTTAATTTTTAATTTTTTTTTTCTTTTTTTTCATAAGACCTGGTTAACCCAATTTGTATGAGGGAGAGAGAAACCCACGTACTTTGATCTCTTTTTTTTTTTTTTTTTTCTTTTGAACCCGTAGTTCAGTGCATAAATATTTAATTTTTTTAAGACCTACGTTAACCGCATTTGGTTTATCAGGAGAGAGAAACCATGTACTTTGATCCTTTTTTTTTTCTTTGAACCCACGATAGTTCAGTGCATAAAAGTTTAATTTTAATTTTTTTTTTTAAAAACTAGTTTAACACCCAAAACTATGTCTTCTAAAAAAGAGGGATTTTCTGATCCGTTTTTGAAACGGCGTAGTGGTCCTGTCAAACAGGATAGAATAAGATAAATCGAGAATCCGCCTCCACAAGGCTTGTCGTTCGAACAGATATTCGGAACAGGCTTGAGTGAACGAGTTTCTCTGTGACAAAAACAAAAGTTCTGTCGAACGCCATTTGGAAAGCGGCTGAGTGAACGAGCTTTTCTTGTGAACTAAAAACTCTCCGGTCGACGCCAATTAGAATGGCTAAGTGAACGACTTTCCTCTGTGATAAAAAAAAAACAGTCATCAGTCGACAGTGCGCATTTGGACGCTGGATGAACGAGCTCTCTCTGTGACTTAAAAAAAAGAGGCTCCGGTCGATCCGTCATTTGACGGTTTGAGTGAAACGGAAGAAAAAAGGGCTTGGTCGAACGCCTATTCGGTGGAACCGGCTGAGTGAACGGCCTTCTCATGTGACTAAA
>FXXK01002529.1:55031-72531 GCA_900184695.1 Betula pendula | reverse complement strand
AAAGGCTTGTTGCATGTGCTAAATGCAATCGTGTTTCCTACGACAAAGGAGGTAGAGTAGTTGTTTATATTTGCTTCATTTTATTTTTAGTTTTGTAATGCTAAGGGACTAGCATTATGTAAGTTTGGGGGTGTGATAAGTGCTGAATGTTACACATTTAAGCCCCTTAACTCGCATGTGTTATACCTTAGTTTGTATTGTTATCTAATATTTTAGTGTGTTTTAGTGTTTGCCTTATTTTCAGGTCTCAATGAAAATTCAAAACATATTATGGACATTAAGCTTGAAGATAAGTTTTGAGAAGTTGAAGTTCTGCCAGAAGTTTGGAGATCGAGCACCTAATCCTGGTGCTCGAGCGCCAGCCGCAAGGTCGTCAGCATTAAGCCTGACGCTCGCAAGCCCCGCGCGCAGATATCGAGCATCAACAGCACCTGACGCTCGAGCACCCAATCCTGGTGCTCGAGCACCGTCGCATCTTCCAAAAACTGGAAGATCTTTTAGACAGCTGTTGACGGTGGGGATATTTTTTGGTCCAAAATTGCGGCTTGCCAGCACATTGTAGGCGCCGAATTCACTCCCCAAAGGACTCCACAATACCTGGAACTTTAGATCTTTAGCTTGATCTTTCCTTAAGAAAGATCAAGACTTCCTTTGGTATATATATGTGTTGTCTGTCCGAGAACCAGGGAGACGGTTTTTGAGTTTTGTTCAGAGTAGTTTGTAGTTTCTTTTGCTTTGTTTTGCTACTGTATAAAGGGTAGAACTCGACCCATAGCTCCAATACTCCTTAGGAAATGGATTTCTTCAAATCCAATGAAGAAATCCAAATCCTTTAGGAAGTGAATCATTTTTAGGGTTTGATGTAATTTTTCCATGGGGTTATGAGTTGAGGTTGATTGTATTTAGGTATGATTTTGTGTAAATGGTATGATGATTGCATATGCAAAGGGGTTGTTCTTAAAGATTATACCATTTGAAATGAAAACTTGTTCTTTGTCTATGAGGAATTTGTTTAAGTTTTGAATGATTTCAATGCTTTTGATGTCTTTGATTAAGAAAGTATAAGCTATGCAATGGTGCTTGTGACATGGTTTTATGTGAGTTTGATAGAGTATGCTAGGGACCACGACTCAATCTACATTTAGAATAACTTAGAATAGGTGGAAAATGGAGTGGAAACCTATGATACTTTATGCTTATTTCATGAGATTGTGTAGGCTATTGAGAGAACTTATATCGCATGCTAGGGAACACGAGTTTTATCACATGTAGGGTGTTAGGTGAGTGACTAGTGCTAAACTATGATGCTTTATTATTTTCTTTCGATAGTATTTTCATGTTGAGATCGTTGTAAGGATTGACAACCTTTACACGCTCATATTATGCCTTTGTTAAAGATTCCAAGTTAGATACAATCTGCATTCTACCTTTATCTTTACATTTATGTCATTTACGCTTTATGTCATTTACACTTAACGTCATTTACATATACGTCATTTACAATTATGTCATTTAGTTTATGTCATTTATGTTTAAGTCATTTACGTTTATGTCATTTAGTTGTAAAAACCAAAAACATCTTATTTTCATGAGTTGAGCTAGAGAAAACCTCGAAAGCTTGACAAACCAACCATTACAGTCCCTGCGGACGATACCCTCTTTTAGAGCTATCCTACAAGGATACGATCTATCGCGAGCGGTTAATTATAAATTTTAAAATCGGTAGCATTCTGTGACTATCAACCATTTTCTACATGAGTTTACAATAACATCTATTATCGGTTAAACATTTCTTTTCAGGACACTCGTAGCTGATGAAGTAAATACTGTAGTTATGAAAATCATTTTTTAAAACATAGTATCTTAGTAGTGTGTATATGTGTGCATCACAATCTCCCGCTCTGAAACGTATACATACAAACTCATCTAAGTTATAACACTTTTATACATTATATAACTTAGCTATACGCATATACTGATATACATGTATTCTGAAACTATGGGCGAAATACAAGCATATACGCATATCTAAGCAGAAAACCTTAAAACATCATGTGCAACAAGTTGTAATCATATGCATATGTTCTGTTCTATTCGAACACATATACATACCAATACATCTAACATGAAATTCCTAATATTTCATATCACATAAAATATCCATAAATACTATGCCATGTGTGTTTCCATTAATTTCTTTTATTACCATATGCCATGTGAATGCTCAAGTATAGACGGGTACGACTTGCCCTACCGAAAAATTTCACCATGCTCGTCTTGATCCATATGAATGGTCAAGTATAGGTTGATCGCCTTGACCTAGATGAATGCTCAAATACAGATGGACTTGACCCATGCGAATGCTCAAGTACAGATGGACTAGTCTTGACCCATACTTTTTTAACTTTAATCCATTGATCCATTTAATTCACATTGTGCGATCATATACATGTTTGTGATGCATGCCATAAAATGTTTCTTTACTTTACTTTCATGCTCATGCAACATTTACATTTATTTCAATATGCATTCCCCATCATTTATAAAGTCAAAGCAAATACTTGTACATCATCTATCAAAGCATATCTCAACACAATTGGAATCATCGAAAGTAATCATAAATCATATATCATCACAACATATCATCAGCTCGAATTAAATAACCATATCATACTTGAAATACTCCAACCAAAATTCACATTTCTTAAGTTTTGTAAACAACTTTTCTCTCAAAATATCCAGTACCTTCTTTAAATGTCCAGCATGTTCTTGTTGATTTGGTGAGTAAATTAATATATCATCAATAAACACAACAACAAACCAATCAAGATACTTATGAAACACTCTGTTCATCAAGTCTATGAACACAGAGGGTGCATTAGTTACTCCAAAAGGCATAACCAAAAATTCATAATGGCCATATCGTGTTCGGATAGCTATCTTTGGCACATCTACCTCTCGCACTTTAATTTGATGATACCTAGACCGGAGATCAATCTTAGAGAAAACTGAAGCTTTCTTTAATTAATCGAACAGATCATCAATTATGGGCAAAGGGTACTTATTCTTAATAGTAATCCGATTTAATTCGCGATAATCAATGCATAACCGCATAGATCCATCCTTCTTCTTCACAAACAACATTGGTGCTCCCCACGGTGATGTACTTGGATGGATGAAACCCCTGTCTAACAGCTCTTGAAGTTGTTCCTGTAATTCTTTTAACTCAGTTGGTGCCATACGATATGGTGCTCTATGAATTGGTTGAGTTCCTGGTACTATATCAATAGAAAACTTAATTTCCCGATCAGGTGGTAATCCTAAATAATCTTCTGTAAAGACATCAGGATAATTCCACACTACCGGAATATTTTCCAGCTTCAGTTCACTATCTGGTTTAGCTATAACATAAGCCAAATATGCACAATCGCCTTCTTTGACGCTCCTTCTTGCCTGAACTGCGAAGAGAAGTAGCGGAGTGGCTCGGACTCGAGATCCGCAATACTTGAATTCTTCAGCGCCAAATGGTCAAAAGGTAATTTCTTTTCTTCAACAATCAATGCTTACATGGTGCTTTGATAACCAATCCATCCCTAGAATAATATCATAGCCTAGCATTTTAAATACTACCAAATTTGCTAGTAGAATTCTTCCTCCTACAGCAATAGGACAATCTTCTACTATCGTCCTACACGTTAGAGAGTCTCCCACGGGTGTAACTACTGTTATACTCTACCTTAGGGGTTCGATATGCATATTACAGAGTTTTGCATAAGCAACAGAGACAAATGAATGTGTCGCACCCGAATCAAACAACGTGCATGCAAGGCTACCAAATAAAGGAATGGTAGCTGTCACCACATTAGCGTCTGCTTCTTCTTCAACATCAGCACCTCCTGGGGTAAGCGAATACACCCGTGCTTGGGCCGGTTGCTTTTGTTGATAACCGCTCCCTTGCGACTTCTTCACTCTTGCATCTGCAACTAGGCAATTCCTTTGAAAATGTCCCGCCAGACTACATCGATAGCAATTTCCAACTGCTACCTTATAGTCTCCCAAGTGAAGCCTCCCGCATTTAGTATATGGAGATTTTTGGTTTTCTTGAGCTACTGGAAAACTTTTCTTCACAGCTGAACCAGAGCTACCACCCACAGCTGGCTTCTTAAATGGGTATGATGCCTAGGGCTTATCACATATCACCTTTCCTCTGATTCATGGATTAAGTCCATTATGGAATCGCTCAGCTTTTGTTTCTTCATCTGGAACTAGATTTAAAGCAAACCTTGACAGTTCCATAAATTTAGCAGCGTACTGTTCCACTGTCATGCTACCTTGAACCAGGTTCTGGAACTCAATTGCCCTTAGCTGCTATTGAGCCCTGGGGAAAAATCGCTTAATAAACTCACTTTTGAAAATTTCCCATGTGATTAAAGCTTCACATTCCAATTTGGCCAACCACATCAGCTTCTTCGACTTCTATGAGTTCGTTGCTTCGCCAGTCAGCTTCAGTGCCGCGTAACTGACTTTTTGTTCGTCGGTACAACCAAGGTTCTCGAATAAATCCTAGATGTCAGTAATCCAAGCTTCAGCAACCATTGCTCCTTGTGCGCCATCAAACAGTCGAAATTGGTGGCTGGAAAAATCTCGCATTGAACATCCAAGGTTTTCCCATTGTTGTGGCATTCGTGCCACTACTTCCTCAAACAGTCAGGTTGTCTTTGCCATGTATTGCACCATGGCAGGATGCATATCATAATGTGGTGGAGGAGGAGGTGGTGGTGGTAAATTTTTCTCACCACGATTTTCCTCAGATCTTCGTAGATCACTCAAATTATGTTGCCTAGGTGGCATAGTATCTGCATTAATTAAACTTCATCAATGACTAATTCATCAAGATTTACTCAAAAGGTTGACTTGTAAGTCATTTCATTACTAGTTTTCACTAATTACATTTTACATAGTCAAGGTTATGCAGCAGACTTTGTATAAGAAGTTTCTTTGTGCATTAACCCTATTTTGATTCTTAATTACTTTTTCTTCCTTTTTAGGAGGTACTCCTCCATAGGAGTCCGGTCAGAATCATCTGAGTCTGAGTCTGATTCTTCCTTCGACTCACTTTCCTTTTCAAGTTCAGAGTTATTTTTCTCAGATTCCTCTTCAGGATGGTTGGACCCTACTTCTTCTTCCAAATCAGATTCCTCTCTCATTCGATCCATAAATTCTCCCATTTTGTCTTTTGTAGGTCCAAATGGTTGCTCCGCATCAAAAAGTTTTGGAATCTTTTTCACCTTTGGGCCACTTCCAACTGGCCATGTGCGTTTAGCCACCTTCTTTCCGTCATAAATGTGTTTCATCTTCTTCTGAAACAGATCATAGCAATTTAAACATTATTACAAACTTTTTCTATTTAATTTTTTTTTTTATAATCCTACAGCTCTTACAGTGTTTCTTAAACTCTAACCTAAACCTAATAGGGCTAACTCTCACGGTCCTCAGAGCAAAAGCTTTGGTACCAACCTGTAACGCCCCGCCTTTACTTAGTGAAAGACAAAAGTGGAAACCTCTAATTACCACTAAACACTACTATCTAAACCTCAATATCATCAGAGATCATAAATCTTGCGGTAGAATTTTTTTTTTTTTTAAGACATAACCTATACAAACACATAAAAACTGAATATTATACTTCTATATTAAACAGATCCTTACATTGTGTTTTACATGACAAAATATTGACATTAGTCAAAAGTGCCACAGATGACACACCATCAACAACTATATATCAAGGGTACCTTATGCACACCTGGCTACAAACACATCTTCAAAAGGCTGACATCCACAAAATATCTTACAGCAAAACTGAGGCGACGGGTTGCCTCATCCATAATACCCAAGACAGGCATATGGATCATCTTCACCATCTTCTTCATCTGCATTAACATCTAAGTAATTGTGATCCCACAATTACATAGGTGGATTGATGAGTCCACGAACTCAGCAAGTATAAAAATTACTGATATTTTCTTTATGAGCCATATTTTTCTAAAATCCTCTAACATGGTCATTATATTAACAGCTACGTTAAGTTTTTTCCAAAATAATCATTCCAGGAAAACCATAGCTGATAAGATAAGCACTGTAGAGTTTGTTTGATAATACACAGTAAAATCCATTTATTTTCTTCTTGACAACTCCATATATGTATAGCTTTATACTTATATCTATAGACAGGTTACTTGTATCTCATAACTAGCATATGTATATAATTATAAAGAAATGAAATAATTCAATAATCTCAAAACATATAAAACACAATATTCATTATATGCAATGCAATCTTCACTCATTTCACTAGGAGTCTTGACCCCTCCGACTTTCTAAGGGACTTAAACCCTTTGTTTACCTCTTTCAGGACGCACATTGGCTCATTGACAGAACGCACACTGGCTCCTTGTCAACGCACACTGGCTCCTCGATTAACATTTTATTCATGTAGTCTTTCCGGTTTCTTATTTAACTAAGAACTCTTTATTAGCTTCCACAGTTAACATAAGAACACCTTCTGGTTTTCCAAGTTTTAGCATATCTTATTCTCATTGGTCAACAATATGCAATAAAATGTCATCACTAAAATCATACTTTTGTTGTCATAATCATCTTCTTTCATTTCACAATTTATTCAACACATGTAAAAATAATCAAAACATATAATCATGTTATTTATAAAATAGTCAGGCTCATGTAATATAATAATTATCAAAACATAGTATTTTTGCTCAGTAAGTAAAATAATTACCTCTCGTAGTCTGCTTAGAAACTCCCCTTGTCGTTTATAAACTCACTGCAATTAATTGCACCCACGCGTGACAGTATATTAGTCTAAAACTATTTTTAAAAATCAATATCTAGACCATTGATTATTTTCCTTATATCCTGTCCAAAAATGGACAGCACAACGACATATACCTAAAATATTATAATGTCAATTGGGCATTATAACGACATGTTTACAATGTCATAATACAATTTGGGCATTATAACGGCATATCTAAAATATTATGATATCACTTGGGCGTTATAATAGCATATCTAAAATATTATAATATCACTTGGACATTATAACGGCATATCTAAAATATTATAATACCACTTGAGCATTATAACGGTATATCTAAAATATTATAATAACACTTGGGCATTATAACGACATAAATTAAATTCTAATAATTAGAATTGACATAAACTAGGGATAAATAATTATACCTAGCACTCCTAATTAAGCTCCAAAACTTTGAGGACTTGAGCTATTCTCCTTCTTCCTATAACTACCAGGACAGCACGTACACAAGAGGGGAAAGGCTAAGAAATATTTTTTTGTGAGCACAAAGCCAATGCAGGTACGACTATATATAGGCAAGGCCGTGGGGTTTCTACAATTCTTGTAAACCATCCAAGCGATGACTTCACTCAGGATTTACACGTTGGTTTGCATGCAGTGACTCACTGCCGCTACAAGGGATCCATTAACATGTAGAACCCCCCCCCCCCCTTTTTACTTTTTTTTAAATAAGTCACCCAAGAGCTGCAGACTTCCTAGTCTTTCCTCTATTTTTTTTTTTTTTGCTTTTGCTGTGTCCGAATAGCAGTTAACCACGTTTAGCACAACCCCACGTGTGCCCTTGATTCTAGAATTTTTTTACTGCAGCTAGCAGGGCTAGCTCAATACATTTTGGCGGTCCTAAGGTGAAAATTTTAAATGAGGCATTTTTTAAAAAAATTAATAATAATAATCATATTAATTAAATATTATATTTTTATTTAAAAATCATTGTTCTTGCTTTTAAAGATGTATATTCAAGTTTTTCTAAGATTTTCTTTTCAATTGATAATATGGTAATCCATTTAATCTTTTTTGTGATATTGTTGATCTTAAGTATGATTTTATCGATTTTAATTTGGGTCCATAATTTAGGCCCAAATTATTAGTTAATTACGTGTGAACAAAAGTTATTATTAATTACTATTTACATTTTACCATAATTTAGGGCCTTAATTAGAGAATATTGATTATAATTAAGGCCTTAAATATTTTTTTATGAAATAAATCTTCATTAATATTTATTAATTGAAGGCCTTAATTAGAGAATATTATATAACTAGGCTTATATTATATATATTTTTTGGGAAATATCTCTTTAATTTTTTTTTGGGTCTTATTAAATTGGGGGCCTTAGGCGGGCCGCCTAATCCGCCTAAGGGTTGAGCCGCCCCTGGCAGCTAGTGACAGCAATTACGGTGAACCATGCTCCCACATACACGTAGCCTAGCTTGAAGTCTTTAGAATTAATCCTTTTTTTTTTTGGTGCTTTTCACTGCAGCTCACATAAATAGGCTGTTGTAGAATATCCTAGAAAAACTACTCATAGCTGAATTACACTAGGCGTAAGTATTCAATCATATATATATATATTATATATATATATATATATATATATTACTGTTTTGCTGCACCCTTTAAAAAGAATTCTGCTAATTCTTGTTCTTTCTTAATGTAGACGTGAGTGTCATTCTAGCCCCCCCCCCCCCCCTTTTTTTTCTTTTCTATGCTGTACTGAACAGCAGCTCTATGCAGTATGGAAAGTCTATTCTTCCAACTTCTCCATCCTTCTCCATCCAACTCATCCTACGTGGATGAGTTTTAATTTTTTTTTTTTTTTCAAAAACTCAGACACAGTCAACTTCAAATTTGGGGGAAAAATTTTCCCCCAAATTTTAACGCAGCCCCTCTCTCTCAGACTGCTCTTTCTCTCTCTTTCTCAGACCTTCTTCCCCCCCTCTCTATCTCTCTCAGCCTCGATCTACACCGCCAGCTCGCAGCTCCGATCTACTCCCACCGGCATTTCGTCTAGCTCCGGTGGGTCGTTGCACTCTGCGTCGCATGGTGGAGTGTCGTCGGAGTGGGTCGTCGCACCATGCGTTGCACGGTGGAGTGGTCGTCGGAATGGGAAGATCGGGGAGAGAGAGGGAGAGAGAGGGGGGGGAGGGCTCGTAAGGGAATGATTGGATCACAGCTGGGTTTTTTGAAAAAAAAAAAAACTCGTCCACGTAGGACGAGTTGGATGAAGAAGGATGCAAAAGTTAGAGGTGTAGCACACCTCATGCAGTATATATTATAAAGTTTTAAGCATGCTCTAGCATTAACGTGAATACTAGAGACGCTTATATATATATATATCACTATTATTTTATACCTTGATTTCATTTCAAGGCTCCAAAAATTTATTTCTCTTAGAGCATAATTTAAATAAATCACTTATCAATTTAAACTAAGAACAAATAATTAAACATCAAATATATTTTTCCAAATATATTTGACCTATCTTAATTACAAATTTACACCCAAAGTGTTCTTAGTCGTCCTAATTAAATCCTTGGGTATTACAATGATCATGTAACATTTTACATCATTTCATAAGTCATATCTCATGAAGCATTTTCAACATAATTAAAAGGTATTAATATATCATCTTCAATACATCAACACAATATACAATTGGCTCGAACATAATATAATCTTTGAAAGCATAAAAATAGTATCTTTTCTCAGTGAGTAATTATACTCATCTCAATCCCTTGATGTTATAAAGTGACACCAATATAATCACCTAGCCACAACAAGCTGCAATGACACATTGCATGCAATCTTAGACACTATCTACAACTCATAACTTAATTTCTAAGAGTACATAAGTGCTTAACAACTCATAAGCACTTAACTCATACTACCCATAGCTTAATGGAACTCATAACATGAATCTTTAAGTTACAAAAGTTAATCTATGGTAATTTACCAGGGATTAACACACTACATTATAAAACTAACTAAAATTACAAAGTTAAACTTAACACTTACCACAAAGATTCGAAGCTCGGTCTATAGAACTTCGATCCAACGCTTAAACTTCACAAATATGAAAATTCCCTAGACAAATAATCAAGATTAAACAACATGCAAGTGGTGTATAGCTCAATCTTGAGAAAGTAGACATTGGTTTGAGAATTTACTTGAAACGATCGGTAGAAATAACAATCTAACACTAAGGAACGCATTGCCGGTGTTAGAAAATGCAACCTAAGCCTCAAAATATTGTTTTCTTAAGGTTTGGAGTAAACCCTAGGAGAGAGGAGAGAGCTCCAGGTCGTTCCAGGTATGAAAAATGAGAAGTGAATCGGAAAAATCGTATTTCCAACTTATATACTTGGTATATTGTTCTTCACCGTCCGGACCGAATATGTACTGTCTGGACGACCACTGTCCGGACCATGCTGCGGATGGGCTGTGGATGAAGCAAGCTGACTGAACAGTAACGTGGTTCGTCCGGACGCCACTGTAAATGAGTTGCAGACGATGCATATTGTCTGATCACGTCCGGACGCCCCTGCGGATGATGCCTACTACCAGGGTAATTTGACCCTCAAAATAACGGAATTGGAAAAAGTTATACACTATAAACTTGTATTAGTTTGAGTTAGCTTTTCAATGCTATAAATATTGCTTTAATTAGAGTTTTAGATCAAAAGTTATGATCATTTTAATTTAGTAAGGTCATTATGAAATTTCATATTTGAGTGGAATAACCTCATGAAACTTTTTTCCTGTGTGCTTTGTTCATTCTTCTTCTCCATGATTATTAATTCCACTAAGTCATTTATATAATTAGGTTAATAAAATCCTCTAATCATATCTCGGATATAGCATCCCTCACTCTTTATAAAATTTCGTCCTCGAAATTGCTTATATACACATATATTCATACCAGCAATTCAAAACTCATTTCATATGATATGAAGTATACATGAGCTCATATAAATGAAACATACCTGGTCATATAAACAAGTGTGGATATCGAGTCCGCATATCCGACTCGAGTTCCCATGAAGCTTCCTCAACATTATGATTCCTCCATAAAATCTCCACAAGAGGGATGACTTTAGTCCTCAACTGGTGTTCTTTGCGATCCAATATTTGAACCGATTGCTCTTCGTAAGTCAAGTTTGGCTGAATTTCAAGTGGTTCATTATTGATAACGTGCTGTGGCTCATGTACACACTTTCGTAGCTGTGATACATGAAAAACATTGTGAATATTAGCCAATTTAGGTGGTAGTTCGACTCGATAAGCCACATGGCCAACAGTGCCAATAACATGAAAAGGTCTGACATAGCATGGACTAAGCTTTCCTTTCTTACTGAAGCGAATCACACCACGCATAGGTGATACTTTAAGGTACACAAGGTCATCAACCTCAAATTTCAGCTTGCGGCGATGTTTATCCGTGTAACTTTTCTGTCTACTTTGAGCTGTGAGCATTCGCTTCCGAATAATTGCAACCTTCTCTTTCGTGTCTTGTATCATTTCTGGCTTAAGTATTTGACTTTCACCAACATCATCCCAATATAAAGGAGATTTGCATTTTCTTCCATATAGAGCTTCATAAGGTGCCATGCTAATTGTAGCTTGATAGCTGTTGTTGTAGGCGAATTCAACTAAAGGAAAATATTGTATCAAATCACCTTTAAAGTCAACACACAGCCGTAACATGTCTTCAAGAGTCTGAATTGTTCTCTCGAATTGCCCATTAGTTTGTGGATGGTATGTCGTGCTAAAACACAACTTGGTTCCCATAGCATCTTGTAATCTGGCCCAAAACTTATATGTAAATCTAGCATCACGTTCAGAAACAATAGCAACTGGTACTCCATGGAGTTTGACAAATTCTCAAACATACATGCTCGTAAGCTTTTCCATTGAATCTGTGATCTTGAGCGGTAAGAAGTGAGCACTCTTCTTGAGCTTATCAATAACCATCCATATTGCATCTTGACCACTAGGTATCTTAGGCAAACCAACAACAAAATCCATAGCAACTTGATTCCATTTCCACATAGGTACTTCCAATGGTTGAAGTTGACCAGCAGGATGCTGATGTTCAGCTTTCACAAACTGGCACGAAGGACATCGTGCCTCATATTCAGCAACACTATGCTTTATCCCACTCCACCAAAACTTATTCTTCAAGTCTTGATACATCTTTACCCGGATGGATAGTGTACTTCAATTGAGGATTTCATTCTTCAATTCATCATCATTAAGCACTACAATTCTCCCATCTTTAGTCTTTAGAATCCCATTAGAGGTGACATAAAATCTTAAAGTCTCATCATCTTTAGCTTCATCAATCAATCTTTGCAACTCCAAGTCATTATCTTGTGCTAGCTTGATCTTTGTCTTCGATAATGGTTGAACAACCATGGCTGCCATAATAGGTGATTTTTCAACCAATACTTTGTCAATTTGAACAATGGCAAACTGCTACGCTAATTGATCAATATCTAACATCGATTCATTTTCAGCACTACGAGACTTTCTACTCAATGCATCAGCCACAACATTGGCTTTACCATGGTGGTAAAACATCTCACTATCATAATCTTTTATCAATTCTAGCCATCTGCGCTGTCTTATATTCAGATTTTTCTGCATGAAAATGTACTTGAGACTTTGATGGTCGGTATGAATTTCGCACCGCTCGCCATAGAGATAATGCCTCCAAATTTTTAAGGCATAAACCATAGCAACTAGCTCCAAATCATGTGTAGGATAATTCTTCTCATGGTTTTTTAACTGTCTTGAAGCATAAGCTATGACTTTACCATCTTGCATAAGCACACACCCCAAGCCTGTTTGAGATGCATCAGTGTAAACAACGTACCCAACTGATTCCATTGGTAGCATAAGCACAAGTGCGG
This sequence comes from Betula pendula, assembly GCA_900184695.1. Taxonomy (NCBI): domain Eukaryota; kingdom Viridiplantae; phylum Streptophyta; class Magnoliopsida; order Fagales; family Betulaceae; genus Betula; species Betula pendula. Next base: position 59,721 of record FXXK01002529.1, on the reverse strand, counting down.
ACACCAATTTCTGTTTCAACTCTTTGAAGCTTGCTTCACATTCATTGCTCCACACAAACAGAGCATTCTTCCTTGTGAGAGCGGTTAAAGACCCAGACAATGCAGATAATCCATTGATAAATCTCCGGTAATAACCAGCTAAACCCAAGAAACTGTGAATCTCTCGAACATTGGTTGGTCGCTCCCATTCAACAGTAGCTTCAATCTTCTTGAGATCCACTGCAATACCATCCTTGGAAACAACATGCCCCAAGAATGACACTTCTTGAATCCAAAACTCACTTCTTGAGCTTGGCAAATAGCTTCTTTTCTCTCAAAACTTCCATAACCATCTTCAAGTGTTCTTTATGCTCTTCGTGATTTGTCGAATAGATAAGGATGTCATCAATGAAAACAACAACAAACCGATCCAAGTACTTGTGGAATACATGGTTCATCAAATCCATAAACACTGAAGGTGCATTAGTTAACCCAAACGGCATAACCAGGAATTCATAGTGACCATACCGTGTGCGGATAGCTGTTTTTGAAACGTCTTCATCTCGTACCTTGAGCTGGTGATATCCCGATAATAAGTCAATCTTTGAAAATACAGAAGAGCCCTTAAGTTGATCAAATAAATCATCAATCCTTGGTAAGGGGTACTTGTTCTTGATTGTCACTTTGTTCTATGCACATCCGCATTGAACCATCATTCTTCTTCACAAATAGTACAGGTGCTCCCCATGGTGACACACTTGGATGAATGAACCCTCGGTCCAATAGCTCTTGAAGCTGTTCTTTCAACTCTCTCAATTTTGTTGGAGCCATACGATACGGAGCTTTGTGAATAGGCTGAGTACCCGACATTAACTCAATTGTAAACTCAACTTCACAATCCGAAGGTAATCCAGAAATCTTGGCAAAGACATCCGAAAAGTCATGTACCACTGGAATGTCTTCTAACTTTGCTTCAACTTCAGGCTTGGTTGTGACATAATCCAAATAAGCTTGAGCACCATCTTTGACATATTTTCTTGCTTGAATTGCAGAGAGGAGTGGTAGAGTATCTCGTACATGAGACCCACAGAATTTAAACTCTTCGGCATCAAGAGGCCGAAATATCACTTCCTTTACCCTACAATCAATACTTGCCCCATACTTCGATAGACAATCCATACCTAGAATAACATCAAATCCAAGCATTTCACATACGGCTAACTTCACTGGTAAAGTTTTATCTCCTATAATAATTGGACTTTTATCCACATACTTTCTACAAGTGACATTATCGCCAATAGGTGTAGCTACGCGTATATCTTGTTCTAGTGGCTTCATGCTCAACTTACACAATTTTACATATAATGATATAAAGGAGTATGTTGCACCAGAATCAAATAAAGTGCAAGCCAGGCTACCAAAAAGAGGAATGATACTTGTGACAACATCAGTATTGCGTTCTTCAACTTCTTTTTTTGCTGGAGTGAGTGAGTAAACCTGAGCTTGAGCGGGTTGCCAATGCTGAAATCCTGTACCTTGGGATCCTTGCCCTTGAGCAGTGGTTATCGGATAGTTATTGGCATAGTGACCAATCTTGCCACACCTGAAACAGCCTCCGAGTGCAACTCGACATTCCCCGTAGTATGATCTCCCACATGTTGTACATATAGGCCTTGAACTTGAATTTGGTGGTGGATGATTTCTCTTGACAACATTACCGGAACTGCTACCCGTTGCTTGTCTTTTTGCAGGATAAACTGGTTGAAGTGCTGACCGCTTCCTTAAGGCATACTCGGCGGTTGTTTCTTTTATACTTCTTTCAGTAATAGAGGTCATATCAACCATTTTTGTAAATGTCGCAATCTTGAGACAGACAATGCGATCTCGAACACCCGCATTGTAATACCCAAGGATTTAATTAGGACGACTAAGAACACTTTGGTGTAAATTGTGATATTAAGATGGGTCAAATATATTTGGAGAAATATATTTGATATTTAATTTTATGTTCTTAGTTTAAATGGGTAGTGATTTATTTAAATTAAGCTCAAAGAGAACTAAATTTGTGGAGTCTTGAAATAAAATCAAAAAGTCATAAAGTAATAGTATTGATAAATATATATATATATATAAAAGAGTCTCTAGCATTCACATAAATGCTAGAGCATGCTTTAGTATATATATTTCTTAGTCTATAGCTGCTGTCCAGTATAGCATAGAAGAAATAACGTTCACATAAAGAAAAGAAAGAAAAAGAAGAGAAATCTGTGGAATATTTACATGTGATGCAGCTGTAATTCTTTTGTGCATGCAAGTGTAATATGTGGCGTGAATAAATGTGAGAAAAGCTGGTGCGTGTAAGCCTTAGAATCACCCCACCATTTCAGCCTATGTGTTGTCCAAAAGTTAGAGAAAAGGATGAGTTGAAGGCTACGTGTAAATGCAGTTGAGTATGTGCTGTACTTTTGGGTGGAGAGCAGCATAACGTTTACAGCAAAGGATTAACATGCAGTAAGTGTCGTGTAAGGCCAAGAGCGCATGCAGTAAATCTTGGATTTCCAGAAACTGCTCAGCCTTTATATATACATCAAGCCATCCCTGCTGAGCTGTTTTGCTCACAAAAAGAAAAATTTCCCTCATGTACGCACTGCCTTGCCTATATATATGTAGAAACCACTCCTGCAGTGCTGATTTTGCTTAGAAAAATATCCCTCTCAGCATTGAACGTACAGCCTTAGTAGTTAGGAAGAAGGAGAAAAGGTTTAAACCCTCAAAACTTTGGAGCTCTATTTGGGGAGTGCTAAGTATAATTCCTTTATCCCTAGCTTATGTCAATACTAGTTATTAGAATTTAATTTATGTCATTATAATGCCAAGTTAGATTATAATATTTTAGATATGCCGTTATAATTCCCAAGTGACATAATATTTTGGGTATATATCGTTATGCTAAATTTTTAGACAGAGTTCAAGAAAAATAATCAATGGTCTAAATAGTGATTTTAAAAATAAGTTTTAGACTAATACATTGTCGCACGTGGGTGCAATTAATTGCAGTGAGTTTTGTAACCGACAAGAGGAATTTCTAAGCAGACTACAAGAGGTGAGTATAATTACTCACTGAGAAAAGATACTATTTTATGCTTTCAAAGATAATATTGAGTTTGAGCCAATAATATTTTATGTTAATGTTTATATGATGATATTTTGATACTCAGAATTATATTACAAAGTGTTTGATGAAACATGATTTATGAAAGGATGTTAAATGAAGCATGATCGTGAAAGAAAGAAAATGACATGTTTTATATAGCATAAACATGAGCATGAGCATGGATATATGTGAGAATAAATGCATAAGAGATTAAATGAATGGGACAAGTCCTCAGCATCAGTTCGAGACAATTCTCGAAGGGCAAGCCCTCGGTGCTGAAAATATGTAAATGTAATTGTATGAATAAATTAAATGAGTGGGACAAGTCCCAGCATCAGTTCGAGACAATTCTCGGAGGGCAAGCCCTCGGTGCTGAAAAGATGTAAATGTATGAATGGAGGACAAGTCCTCAAAAGTTATGTATGTAATGCGAATGATCCATAAGAAAGTTGTCAGGACAAGTCCCGAAGTGATGAGAATGAATGAATGAATGAGATGATGAATGTCAAAGTATGTATTGCACAGTTATGTTTTAATGATATGTATATGTATTATGTTTTATGAGATTTCATGCTAGATGTATTTGTATGTATATGAAGTTGAATGGAATAGCACATATGTATATGTCTACAGCTGGTTTGCATATGATGATTTTATGAGTATGGCTTGGTTATACAATATGTATGTAGAATGTGACAAAGTTGAACGGAATACATGTGTATTTGTATAGCTAATACATATTTGTAAAACTTATGCAAAGATGCGTTTATATGCATGTGCGACCGATCAACTCGGAATACATGTATACATTCACATCTATATATTATGTTTCAAATGATTTCATAATTACGGCGTTTACTTCATCAGCTACGTCATGTTTTTAATGTAAGATGTTTTATAAATTAAAGGTAGTTGTTATTGTAAACTAAGTAGAAAGAAAAAGATTGGCTCAATGTGAAAACTTAGTGATTTCTTATACCGCTGAGACCATGGACTCATATATCCGCCTAGGCGAATGTGGTTAACTGTTATATCCGAGATATGAATAGAGGATTTTATTAACTTGTTTATGTAAATGACTTAGTGGAATTAATAACCATGAGTAAGATAGTAATTGAAAGTAAGAAGAATGGACAAAACACACAGAAAAAGTTTCAAGAGGTGATTCCACTCAAGTCTCAAATTTCAGAATGACCTTGTTGGATTAAAATGATCATAACTTTTTACTCAGAACTCTGATTGAGGCAAAATTTATTTCATTGGAAAGCTAACTCAAAATGCTACAACTTTGTAGTTTATGACTTTTCCCAATTCCATCATTTTCGAGGTCAAATCTGCCTGGCAGTAGGTGTCGTCTGCAGCTCGTCTGCAGTTGCGTCTGGACGAACCTGGCTGCCTCTCAGACAGTAGCTTCCGTCTGCAGCCCGTCCGCAGTGAGGTCCGGACGCTGTGAATAGTAATGCGATATAAATGGGCTGAAACACGAATTTTCAGCTCATTCTCTCATTTTTCTGAACTAGAACACATTGGAGCTCTCCCCTCTCTCCTAGGGTTTCC
>FXXK01002529.1:6123-44761 GCA_900184695.1 Betula pendula | reverse complement strand
CACACACACACACACACACACACATATATATATATATATATATATATATATGTATGTATGTATGTATGTATGTATGTATGTATGTATGTATGTATGTATTTTTTTTAAATGAAACCGCATCACCATAGTGATGTACATGCGTACAAGCCATCATTATCTCATAATATGAATATATCATATCAGAGTAATCATAACACCGTAGCGAAAACTAAATAAATAATACTGTGAGAGTAACATAACATAAGGAGCTGACATAACTATATAAAACAATTTTTACAACATAAGTGCTATACATCAAAAGAATGGCTATCAAAAGAGCCAAATACGGCTTAGCCAAAATACATCAACCTGTTTACATATACAACATATTGATGTACAACAAAACAAAACTAAACATGAGTCTCCAAAATACCAACAGGCGTACATTGCCATCAGTCATAATAACCCAAATATGCAGCCACTGGATCATCACCCAGATCCTCAGCATCTGCATCAACAACATCATCTGAGGCGATCATGGAGTTAACGACATTCGCCCAAGCAGATATATGAGTTTACGGTCTCAGTGGTATAAAAAATCACTAAGTTTTCACAATGAGCCAATCTTTTGTTTTCTAAATAGTTTACAATAACAGCTACATTGGGTTTATACAAGCGCTCCATATTACGTCTGGTCACACATGCATATAAATACATCTATACATAACTTTTACACGTATGTCTTTTTCTACAGAGTTGCTCCTGTATTCTGGTCAGTTTTATCACATTCAACAAGAGTGTCATATAGACTGCCACAAAGCTGCTCATGTATTTCATTCATTTTTGTCACGATCAAAACATGAGTGTCATATGGTTAAGTCATACCCATGAAAACATCATATGCAAACTAGTTGTAGAAGTATACATAAATTATTTTCCATTGAGAGTCTTGTGCATACCAATACATCTAATATGAAATTTCATAAAACATAATACATATACATTCTCATATAATAAACGTGCTATGCTTGCTTTCACATTTATACATTTCATAACATAACTTTAAACTTTTATCAGGATATCTGACCCCTTCATTTTCATCAGAGCTATTTGCCCCTTCACTTTCAACATAATTAAAGGTATTAAGATATCATCTTAAATACATCAACATAATATACAATTGGCTCGAACATAATATAATATTTGAAAGCATAAAAATAGTATATTTTCTCAGTGAATAATTATACTCACCTCAATCCTTTGATGTTATAAAGTGACACCAATATAATCACTTAACCACAACAAGCTGCAATGACATATTACATGCAATCTTAGGCACTATCTACAACTTATAACTTAATTTCTAAGAGTACATAAGTGCTTAACAACTCATAAGCACTTAACCCATACTACCCATAGCTTAATGGAACTCATAACATGAATCCTTAAGCTACAAAAGTTAATCTATAGTAATTTACTAGGGATTAACATACTACATTACAAAAGTAACTAAAATTACAAAGTTAAACTTAACACTTACCACAAAGATTCAAAGCCCAATCTATAGAATTTCGATCCAACGCTTAAACTTCACAAATATGACAATTACCTGGACAAATAATCAAAATTAAGCAACATGCAAGTGGTGTATAGCTAAATTTTGAGAAAGTAGACATTGGTTTGAGAATTTACCTCAAACGATCGGTGGAAATAACAATCTAACACCAAGGAATGCATTGCCAGTGTTAGAAAATGCAACCCAAGTCTCAAAATATTGTTCTCTTAAGGTTTGGAGTAAACTCTAGGAGAGAGGAGAGAGATCCAGGTCGTTCCAAGTCTAAAAATGAGAAATGAGTTGAAAAAATCGCATTTCAAACTTATATACTTGATAAACTATTCATTACCGTCCGGACCGAATATGTTCGGTTCGGACAACCACCGTTTGAACCATGCTGCGGACGAAGCACACTGACTAAATAGTAACGTGCTTCATCCGGATGCTGCTGCAGACGGGCTGCGAACGAAGTGTATTGAGTGATCATTAACAGGCTTTGTCTGAATGCCACTGTAGACGAGTTGCAGACGATGCATATTGTCTGATCATGTCCGGACGCCCCTACGGATGATGCCTACTACCAGAGTAATATGACCCTAAAAAAAATGGAATTGGGAAAAGTTATAAACTACAAAGTTGTAGAATTTTGAGTTAGCTTTCCAATGCCAAAAATATTTCTTCAATCAGAGTTCTGGATCAAAAGTTATGATTATTTTAATCCAATAAGGTCATTATGAAATTTCAGATTTTAGTGGAATAACCTCATGAAACTTTTTTCTGTATGCTTTGTCCATTCTTCTTGTTGTGAATGCACTTGTGAGCTTTGTGTCCCACATTGGTAAGATGTAAGAAGAGTGAGTGGTTTATATAGCATAGTTGGGCTCAAACCCATAGGCTTAAGCTTTTGGATTAAATGGTGTCTTAACATGCTATATTATAGGCTCATTAATTGACTCCCTAGGTGATTCTTCCCTAACAATTAATTTGTCGTGTAGTAGTGACTTGTACTTCACAAGTCAGATGTGGGGCCCATTCCATTGGTTCTCTTATTGGTTTTGTTTTGTATTCCTTGTCTTAAACGAAGTCCTTTCTATATTGGTGGTAGACTTAAATCCTCACACGGATTGGAAATCCTTTCCATAGGCTTCTTGGATATCTCGTTTCAATCGACTTTGAGACATTATAAAAGGAACATAATAAAACAAAGAAAAGCACAGCAAAACAGAGAGCATATCATAAATAAGAGAAGTTGTGTAATCTCACGGATCGTTTCTCATGTTTGTAACGCCAGAGGGCATAGAGAATTTAGAGAAGAATTTTTTTCTTTTATTATTAATTCTCTTTTGTGTGAGAGTGAGATTTTGGTGTATTGGCGCTTTGGCTTTTGAGTGCTTTTCTTTGTACTACTATTTTGTACTCCATCCTTTTGTTAATGAATTTCCTTCGGATCATCTCCACCAGTGGATGTAGGCTTGTTAAGCCAAACCACTTAAATCTTGGTTTCTTGTGTGATTGATTTATTTTATTATGCTATTTTCTACTTCTTTGGGTATCCTAAATTCGTTTTGTCATAACAAACTGGTATCAAAGCTTGGGTTCTTCATTTTGCAGGATGACTTCTGTAAAATTTGAAGTAGAAAAGTGTGATGGTCAGAATAGTTTCAGTCTTTGGCGCATCAAGATGCATGCTTTGTTGCGACAACAAGGTTTGGCGAAGATTTTGGATGGCAAGTCGCCATCAACGTCGTCAAGTGAAAAAATTGCAAAAATTGAAGAAAAAGCCCACAGTTCAATTTTGTTATCTCTTTCAGATGGAGTTTTGAGAGAAGTCGCCGATGAAGAAACTGCTGTTGGACTTTGGAAGAAGCTAGAAAGTTTGTATATGAAGAAGTCTCTCACTAACCATTTATTTCTGAAGCAACGGTCATATACCCTCAAGATGCAGGAAGGATGCCTCTTGGTAATCATCTTGATGAATTTAATAAAATTCTTATGGATTTGAAACGTATTGATATTCAAGTTGATGATGAGGATCAAGCCTTGATTTTGTTATGTTCACTACCTGAGTTCTTTGATAATTTCATTAATTCAATGTTATATGGTAGAGATACCATCTCGTTAGCGGACGTTAAGTCTTCATTGAATTCAATGGAGTTGAGAACAAGATTGAATGGGAAAGGTAGTGATAATCAGGCAGAGGGTTTATTTGTTAAGGGTTGCTTCGAAATTTTTTCTAATTCTAGAGATCAATCCAGTGAGAGAGATTCAGATAAAAGAAGCCGATCACAGTCCTACTCAAAGAATAATGTTAATTGTTATTATTGCAAAAGGTATGGGCATTACAAATTCGAGTGTCCGAAGCTGAAAAATAAAGAGGAAGAAGATAAGCCAAGTTCCTCTTATGTGGCTGGTGTTGTTGAAGAAAATTTTGTGGGTTCAGAATTTGTCCTTGTAGTTATTGTTTTTGATGGTCGTTTTAACGAATAAATGGGTTCTTGATACTGCCTGTACTTTTCATATGTCCCCTAAAAGGAATTGATTTACTACTTATGAGTCAGTCAATGATGGTACAGTCTTGATGGGAAACGATGTTGCCTGCGAGATTGTTGGTATCGATACAATCAGAATAAGGATGCATGATGAGAGTGTTAGGACTTCGACAAATTTTCGACATATACCAGATTTGAAGAAAAATCTTATTTCTTTGGGCACTTTAGACTCCTTAGGATATAAGTATTTGGGTGAAGGTGGAGTCATTAGGGTTAGTAATGACTCATTGGTTGTGATGGAAGGTAACAAGGTTAATGGTCTCTACTTTCTTCAGGGTAGTACAATGACAGATTCAAATGTTGTGTCTTCTTTAGATAATCTAGAGTCAAACACTGCCAGGTTATGGTATATGTAGTTGGGTCATAGCATGGAGGTGGAAGCTTCACAGACGGTGCAAGATGGAACTTGAGATCAGCCCGTTACAAATGGCCATGGTTCCAGTTATGATGATGATGATCTACAAGAAGAGCAAGAGACCATTATTGCGATTGGTAGACAGAGGAGGCAGATTAGGTCACCTTGAAGATATGACTATGCAGATTTTGTAGCATTAGCACTACATATTCCTCATTCTAGAGTAGTTGGTAGCATCATGTGCACTATGGTTTGTCCTGGTCTAGACATTTCACATTCAATCAGTGTTGTTAGTCATCGCAAGGTTTACTGGCAGGCAGTGAAATGGATACTTTGTTATTTATGGGGCACTACAGATTTTGGATTAGTCTATGACAGAGGCAGTGGTATCGGTTCCAGTGTCATTTGGAACGTCGATTCAGATTATGCTTGTGATCTGGATAAGAGAAAATTTCTGACGGGTTGTGTTTTCACTCTCTCAGGGTTTGCCTTCAGTTGAAAAGTGACATTACAGTCGACAGTTACTTTGTCCACTATGGAGGCAGAGTATATGGCAGTGGTAGAGACAACGAAAAAAGCAATTTGGTTAGTGATCTGGATTTACAGTAGGATGAGACTGTTGTGTTTTGTGATAACCAGAGCGCAATACATTTGACAAAAAATCAAATGTATCATGAGAAGACCAATCATATTGATGTCAGATATCATTTTCTTCGGGAGGTTGTGACTGCGGAAAATCCAACAGATATCACATTGATGAAAATTGTCACTGCGGAAAATCCAACAGATATGTTGACTAAACCAGTTACGGTTTCTAAGTTCAAGCATTGCTTGGACTTGATTGGTGTTTGTAGTTTGTGATTACCCTTAGGGGTTTTGGAGGAGACGCCATGAGGAGATTGACATTGAAGACTTGGTGAAATTCAAGTCAAGGTGGAGATTTGTCGTGTAGTAGTGACTTGTACTTCACAAGTCAGATGTGGGGCCCATTCCATTGGTTCTCTTATTGGTTTTGTTTTGTATTCCTTGTCTCAAACGAAGTCTTTTCTATATTGGTAGCAGACTTAAATCCTCACACGGATTGGAAATCCTTTCCATAGGCTTCTTGGATATCTTGTTTCAACCGACTTTGAGACATTATAAAGGGAACACAATAAATCAAAGAGAAGCACAACAAAACAGAGAGCACATCGTGAATAAGAGAAGCTGTGTAATCTCACGCATCGTTTCACGTTTGTAACGCCAGAGGGCATAGAGAATTTAGAGAAGAATTTTCTCTTTTGTTATTAATTCTCTTTTGTGTGAGAGTGAGATTTGGGTGTATTGAGGTTTTGGGTTTTGAGTGATTTTCTTTGTAATACTCTTTTGTACTTTATCCTTTTGTTAGTGAATTTCCTCCGGATCGTCTCCGCCAGTGGATGTAAGCTTGTTAAGCCGAACCACTTAAATTTTGGTTTCTTGTGTGATTGATTTATTTTATTCTGTTATTTTCTACTTCTTTGGGGATCTTAAATTCATTTTGTCACAACACTTCTTACCCATGATTATTAATTACACTAATTCATTTACATAATTAGGTTAATAAAATCATCTAATCATATCTCGGATATAACATTTTCTAAATCAAATGTAGCTGTTATTGTAAACTAAGTAGAAAACGAAAAATTGGCTCTGTGTGAAAACTTAGTAATGATTATACTCTCTGAGCCTGTGGACTCAAATTTTCACTTGACGATCATGGTTGACTCTACGAATGCTTAGATGATGTTGTGGATGCACATTGAGGCGATATACGCATGTTGGTGTTTTGTATAGACCATGTTAGTATAGTTTTGTTGTACATCATTATGTTGTATTTATGAACATGTTGATGTATTTTGACTATGCTCTATGTGGCATTTTTTATAGCCCTTTTTTATTGTATAGCACTCAGGTTAAATCTGTATTATATAGTTTATGTCAGCTTCTTATGTTATATTGTTTTCACAGTTATATTTATTTAGTTTCTGCTGCCATGTTATGTTAACTATGATGTGATATTCTCATGTTACGAGTTGATGATGACTTGTACGTAAGTATGTCTATGTGATGATGCGATTTCATTTAAAAAAAAAATGTGTTAAGAAATCGGGTTGCGACAATGTGTCCTTCCCTTTTTTTTACTTTTTCTGTTTTTTTTGGGTCCACCGAGAAAAATGGGCTTTGCCATCATGTAATGAAAATTTAATATACGTATTGACGTACCTACAGCGAGAGCACAAAGAACTACACCATTGATTACACCTAAAGATTTGATTTGTCAACTGTCGAACCTTTTCTTTGGTGCGACATAATTGGGAGATCAAAATCACCATCTCTTCGTTATTATTTAATGGCATAATTAGGTAATCAATGTAAAAGTTTAATCTTATTTCAATTAAAATAATTTTAAAATTATTTCAATTTATACCTTTGGTGCGTCTCTATTATTTGAAGTTTGGCGATAATAGAATAATTTCATTTGTCCAAAAGTGATAATTTGGAGTAATGTTAATGACCATTTTTTTTAGTCCTTTTATTTTTATTTTTATGATAATGTGGAATAAAAATTAATGTGACTTTTACAATTATCATTGAACAAAATTTAATAGTGATCAGTTCCATATATAATGATAATTTTAAAAAGATCCAACTTCTGTGCTGTAGTTTTAAACTACAGATGCTGTAAATTAAATGAATGGTTAAGAAGGTTTTTAGTTCTTTTTAACCGCCTAGATTTGTTTGGATTAAAAGTAACCCAAACGTCAGCGTTTTAAAACTCAAAGACTGTCTAAACCAAACTTTTGAGGGGTTTTTTTTGTAGAGTAATGCTTGTTGTCTATCTTTTTTTCTCCATCTTTGTCCATCTTGTACATGTGGCTTTTTTTTATTTTTTTTTAAAGAATTTCTTTTTGTATTTGTGGGGTTTATCTTTGTCCACATATACAAGATGGACAAAGATGGAGAAAAAAAGATGGACAACAAGCATTATTCTTTTTTGTTGACGCCGTTTATGTGTATTGCAGTATTGAGAATGTCTCTTCTCAAAACAAAAAAGAATTCGGTGTTCCACTGGTCTGGCCATCCGCAAACTAGGAGACAGACCGTTGCCATTGACGAGACAAATTCACTCTAAAGCCAGTCAAGTAAAACAAAGCACCCAGTAAATTTTTCTTTTTTGATTGCGTCTCTACTCTAGTGTAGAAATTGGTGGAGAGGTTAATGAAGAAGAAAGTAACCAGAAACCAAAAATAGTAAAATTTTCTTTTTACATTGCGTACCTGGTGTAGAAATAGTAGTTGTTGTTTCTAGAGCAGATTTGTCTAGTCAATGGCAACGGTGTCAACACTGAATCCTTTTTTTGTTTTGAGAACGGCGTCAATAAAAAGCCCCTTGAACATTTGGTTAAGCCAGTCTTTGAATTTTAAAAACGATGACGTTTTGGTTAAAAGAAACTCAAAAGTTATCTAAGCAGTTAAAAGAAACAAAAAATCATCTTAACCATCCATAAAATTTACGGCATCTGTGCTGTAGTTTTAAACTACAGCACAGAAGCTGAAGCTGGATCCATTTTAAAATGAGAGCCCCTTCTATCCGGTCCATCCTTAAAAGGTTGGTTTTACAGCATCCAATTAAAATATGACACTTCAGCAAAAACCATCAAATATAATAGAATTGAAAAACACTATATCAAAACCAACCGACCTATCCTAACCCTAAACCAACCTTAAACCATCACCACCTTCTCAGCCGTACGCCGCCGCCGTAGCCGCCGAAATCCCGCCGGAAGCCGCCAGTAGCCGAACGCCGGAATCCTCCGCGTGGCAGCTGGCCACGCGGCCTGTCCCGCCAAGATCTGGCGGCTTGGCCAGCACGCCGGCCACAGCAGGGCCAGCGGCCTGGTCTTGGCTGGCCGGTGGCCACGCGGCATGGCCGGCCAAGATCTGGCCGCTTGGCCAGCACGCCGGCCGCAGCAGGGCCAGCGGCCTGGTCTTGGCTGGCCGGTGGCCACACGCGGCCTGGCCGGCCAAGATCTGGCCGCTGGGCCAGCACGCCGGCCACAGCAGGGCCAGCGGCCTGTTCTTGGCCAGCCGGTGGCCACGCGGCTTGGCCGGCCAGAGCAGGCCGCATGGCCAGCGGCCGCCGGTCACGCGGCTGGTCTGGCCGCGTGACCGGCGTACTGGCCAAGCGGCCAGACCAGGCAGCGTGGCCGCTGGCCGCTAGCCATGCGGCCTGTTCTGGCCAGCGTGCGGCCAGCTGCCACGCGGAGGATTCCGGCTTCGGCTACCGGCGAGCTTCCGGCGGGGTGCGGCGGCGTACGGCTGGAGAGGTGGAGAAGATTTAAGTGTGGTTTAGGGTTTAGAATGGGTTGATTTGGTTTTAATATGGTGTTTCCAATTCTATTATATTTTGTGTGTTTTACTGAGGTGGCAGAAATTTATTGGTGGCTGTAAAACTTTGTTTTACAGACAAGACCGGATTGAAGGTTTTCCCTTTTAAAATTCACATTAACTTTAAAAGGATGAAAATAGAATAAAAAAAATGATCTCTTGCATTATTTATAATGTGGAATGTTTTCCTTCATTTTGAAGGCGTGCGCCAAGTTTACGAGAAAGCTACGTTGTGAATCTCACCTCCCTACATCCAATGGAGCTGAATCCGAGAAATTACATCTTTATTTGCCAAGAAAATGAATTGATATATATCGAATACCCTTATATTGGCAGAAATTGGCTTAACGCCTGTCTTACTCAAATCAACAAAAATGACCAAACAGCAGACTTTCCTGCTACAAATTTCAATAAATTGCATAAGGAAAAAAAAAAAACTCACTGATAATTTAGGAAAATAATAATATTCTTTTCCTTCTTTTTAGCTAAGCAGCGAAAATGATATAATGTGTATTTGAATCTGCTCTCCATTGGAACTGGTAGTTTCAGCTGCATACTGCTTCTACAGCAAGTTTCTTAGTTGCAGCAGGACACAAACCCTTGCTGAAATTTTCTTCTGTTAGTTCTACAGCACATTCGTTTTTGTTTAGGCACATCTGCAATAGAGCATATTAAGGAATTAGAAAAACAATATTAAAATCCATATCAAACATATGTAATGGTGATATAAAATACTACAAGTCCACTGGAGGACTAATATCCCACAAGAAGTACCGAGCATTCCATCGATGTGGGACCCCTCGGAAGTGAATTTCACTGAATGATGGAACTTTGACCGATGGTCCCCCCCGGTCCCCACCCACACCCAATGTTCCATGAATCGACGGTTGCCTAAACATGGTAAGAAGGCAAAATAAGGAATGGCATCTCTCATTGACTGCCTTGCCTATATGGGCTTGACGCTTTAAAAGGAAAGGACATTCATTATCTCTGGTGTTTGCCATATCAAACCTAATTACCATACTTATGGTAATCCTATAAAGAGGGTCAAAAAACCTAGTTTGAGGTACACACTCTATTCCCTCTTCATCCTCTTGCTTCTTATCTCTCTAGAGATTACCCTATTGATTTAAGCATCAAAGTGTCTACAACTAGCGATCCCGGTGAGTTACCTGTGTTTGTTTTTGCAAGCCACCGTTGCAGTATGGCATGGTTGTGGTACAACTCTTCACAGTATGGCATGTTCTCACGGCCTTATTGTGTCTTTGCAGGTATTCTTGGCCGAATTACCGAGGTGCGGTCAACCGTATCAACATGTAACATCCCAACCTTAGGCCTAGGTTAATCCTTAGGCAAAGCCAAGTTGATGAGCTTAGAATGTGGAGGCCCACTAGTGGAGGCCTATGTCAACCTAGTAAAATGGATAAAGCCCACTAATGTTGTATTATTATCTTTTATGAATTTTTTTTAATAAACCCTAGAGATAAAAACCCTAGCTGCCCCATATGTAGCATTTATATATGATTTTGTTTCCTTGAGTATTTTGATTCAAATCAAAGTTATGGAAAGATGACTAACATACAATTTAATTTGTTAAGAACCTAATCTATACCTTATCTTTATTCAAAAGATAAAACAAATAGAATTTTATTGCATGCATGCCACCAAGAGTTTCGGCCAACATGGGATTATGGATGGATTGATTTTTTTTTTTCTCTTAAAAATCATTATTGAAATCACATGGCTTAATGATTTTATTAAAAAAATAGATTTTTTTAGAAACCCTAGCCTAGGTCTTCAAGCTAAAATCTACATTATCAACAACCTAACCTAGTTGATATTACATTAACCACCTAAATCTCAAAACCTTAGTAAAAATCGAACTCCTAACCCAAGACTACACCCAAAATTCAGCCACCTCTCCATATCAGTCTCCCATTCTCTCAATTTTTCCTTCAAGCACTTATTCATCAAAAACTCATAGAACACTAACCCTACACATTTTCGGCCATATCACTCTCTCTCATTATTTTCCACCTTCTTTCAAGTTTCTTCTCAAGAGAATATTGCAACCCTAGCACCCTACCAGTTGGACCCTTTGTTCTTCCAAAATTTCATACTTTTCTCCAAGAACATCATCACCTGACAACAAGGACGAACTCAACCACAATTTTTCTCAATTTTTTTCACGTGGCACGTGTAAGTATTTCAATTCTCTGTGTTTTCTTATAAATGTTTTTGCTTTGATGAAACCATGCATGTATGATATCAATCATGTGTTTTTGCATAGGTTTATATTCTTTTAATTAGTTTCATATCATGTTTGAAAGAACATGAGAACATAAAAAACTATGTTAGTACTTCAATGTTTTCATTGAGACATTCGGGTTTCATGCTATACATCATTATGTTAACATAAAAACTTAGCATGTTTTCTGAAAATCATAGAGACATTTGATTTACTTTGTATTTCAATCGGATTTCATGCAAACCATAACATATACATGACCAAATCACATGGTAGATTCGGTTATACCATTAACTGAACCTACATGTTAGTTTTGTATTAAACTTTCAATTATTTTGTTCTAATTTACATATACAATCAATGATCTTGGCATCCAAGATTTTAAATAATATGTTATAAGCATATATGAATCAGCCAAGGGGTGATTATACCCTAGCTGAACCATATTGTGATTCACATGATGAATAACACATGATTTAAACTATTAATATTACTATAGATATTATAAAACATATTTTTATGAAAAAGCATTTTAAAAAGTCTGATTTGGAATATGATTGTTTTTTTTTTTTATACGAGGTATCCAGCTTCACCCTTTGCGGCCTGGCAGCATCTCAGGCTCACCATTAGGCTTACAGAGCGTGGAGGTCAGAACCTTGGGATCGACCGACTAAATCCTCAGTCTAATGCCTCGCACTACTCTCAGCATTGATTGGAACATGAAATTTTGCTGAGGCAGAAACTTGCAAGGCCAAAAATCTCATGAAAATGTCTTCTAAAAGTTATAAGAACCAATTTAAATTATAACTATATGTTTAATAGAAAAATCAGGTTAAAAGAACCTTAAGTTTCTCAAGAAAAATCAATTGATTTTGATTATCTCATAAAGTTTGTTAAAAATGTTAAGTGTGTATGTTTGATCCATTGTAACTAGGTATGGCTCTACCAAAGTGTTTTAGGCTAAATAGGCCCACACTAGCTTAAACTAGCAGTTTATGTTTTTAGGCCCATTTAAGGTGTTTAGGGCCTTAGTATAGAGAAAATAGTTAGGAGAAAGTCCAAGTGGACCATTCTTGGCAATTCCCCAAAAAGAGCAAGTTCAAGATTCAATTAAGAAAATTTTTGGAATTTTCTTAAATCAAAATAGAAAGATCATTGATTTTTCAAACTTAAAAAGGGTTTTTTAAAATAAATAAATGAAAATAAAAGATATTTTTGTAAAATAAAATAAAGCATTTATTTTTGCACTAAATCAAAAAAGAAGAAGAAGAAAAAAATAAGAAAGAAAAAAAAAAAAACTAGGGTTAAACCCTAGGCTTCTTTTAAAACAAAGATAAAGTTATCGAAAGGGGGAACAGTCATGAAAGGCCAAGTTGGCTAGGACCAACTTCTAACTAGGTTTCACATGGTTAGAATAAGGCAGACATGTTTGAACTTTGTAGTTCAGGTAGCAAGCTGTTGTTTGGCCTAGATTCAGCAGTGTGGTAAGTGGTATTCATTACCCTTTCTAAAAGCATGCTTCTTTTTACGTGTTTCATTAAATGCTATGATTATTGCTTTTATAACTGCAAATGTTTTAAGTTCAATTCACATGCCAAATATGATTGCATTATATGCATGTAATGGATTAAGTTTTAAACATTCAGGTAATGTATTCCAAGTTTAGGAAGTTTCTATTCAAGGAAACTTTCCAAGTAAAGAAAGTTTTCTCAAAAGGGAAAGTTTTTAAAAGGAAAGAAAAACCCCTTTTCACATTGCCCTAAGAAGAGGTAAGAGTAAGATTAAGAATAAGTTAAGGGCCTAGGATTATTTTTATATATTATTTGGCCTAAGAGAGAAAGAGAAGGCACAACACGGTATCAGAGTTGGGATGGAGCGCACCACACTATAGGATGTGTACGTGAAAGTGTGACCTATCACCATATTTTGCCACACTAAGTGCACCAAGTTTAATCAGGTGACCCAGATGGACTCTTCCCACGGGTTGGAATGGGTTCTTCGAGATTACACGCAACCCCATACATACGGGGTGTAATAGTATGTGAGGCCATAGTATGGAATGAATGAAAGATTTTACAAGTTTAGTTTTATATAGAGTTAAATGAACTTATTTCATATGCTTAACTGAAATGTTTATAAAGAAAAGGTTTTTAAAAAACCCCAAGGAGTTGGCTTAAGTAGTGAGGGCCTTAGCCTTGGTAGCATTCCATCAGGTCTAAGGTTCAAATCCCCTCGGGTGCAAACAATTCTTAGGGGCCAGCCCGCAAGCGAAGCCAGAATATTTACTAATCCGTGTGGAGGGAATGCTTTGCATGAGTCCGAGGTTTACCCGACAGGGATGGATACATGAAGTGATCCTGCCTTGGGGGGTTCCTTATCATAAAAAAAGAAAATGTTTTTAACCAACCTGTTTTAACTTGGTTGGGAATATTGCTTATTGAGCATTTCACTCAACCGTTTTGTTTTCCTTTTTCATGTCATGAGGAGATGAGCTAGGAGGCCGGATCCTTTGTTAGTTATGGGGGAAACATCTATGTCATATTTATTATGTTTTAGTTGTATCTTTTGATTTCAATAAGTGCCATAGGGCACAGGAGATGTTTTGAAACTTCTTGTTGCATTTAAGGTTTTTTATTTTTATTTTTTTATGACCATATGTTTCTGCAATAAAGATTTCATTTCATGCATTTAATGAGTTTAGTAAATGTTCTGGATGTTCAATTAAGTACCTTTGCACCTCTGAGGCATTATGATAACAAACCTAACCCTAACGGGCCAGGGGTATTACAACATATATCTTAGATGTAAAGATGTTGAAGTCTATGATAGGAGGCTGAAATATATGCTAAATTGATTCCTTATACCAAGTAACATGCATAAGATTGTGGGGCCAAAAACAGTTTGTCCAAGAATAAGAAAAAGAACTCTGGATATCTATACACACACACAAAACACCCACAAACATATACATATAATCCTGGAACCATGTTGATGTTGCACTATGAATAGGACTTGTAAGAAATTCGATGTATGGAGACATTTTAATATGTCATTTTTTTAAAGGTAAGATTTAACATGTCAAGCTTTCATGACCTCCTACTCATTTATTTATTCATATTAAAATAGGAGCAGCATTAACTTCCCCTGGACAAGATGATCACCTGATAAAAAAGTACAAAGCGAAAAGACAGCTAAATTTTTACACATCGACAAACTAGTGTAATGGAAACACAAGAAATAAATACTTGCCTTCTCAACCACATAAGTGGAATTAGGATCATGGCAGTCTCCCTTGCTATAGGATCCACAAGCTCCAGAAGGGGTTCCGAAGCTGGCAAATTTTACAGTGGATATACGAGTATTCTTGGGGCACTTCAAAAGGACGGTTGCCTTGTTTTCGTTGTTCACATTTCCATTTTCATGCCAAGATTCAAGTTCAAAGGAAGGATAATCCTCAGCAACGAAAGCACATACACCTGAGATTTTCCGTTTCGAGAAACTGATTTTTGTTGGATCTCCACCTTTCTCCTCGAAGATCACCAGAATGTTTCCAGATGGCTTGAACCAAGAACGTGGAACATGGTACCTGCTCCATACAGAAAGTAAGAAATTCATGACTACAGGGCTTTCTTTTTTTTTTTTCTCTCTCTCTTATCACAGTTTACTTTTAATGAAACCATATATATGGGGAATGCTATCAAGCCTATCATCACCACCCTCAAGTAAAATATAAAATTGGCCAAGTTTCATCAAGATGAAGATCTACCGACTTTTGAAAATAGTATCAAGAAACTGATGAAACAAAAAGTACATACTCTCAAGATCATACACCAAGAAACTTTTATTTTTCATGTATTCTAAAGAACCATGGGTGAAAAACTCGTGAACTTATCTGTCATAAATTTAACTCATATACAGAGCTAAATAAGTAACCTCAGTATCTTTGACAGGTAATAAATCTTTTAAGAACTTGAATCTCACTTTAGACATGCCGCAAGGGCCTTCAAAGCCGAATGTGGAGGCCTAAGTGCTCCAGAATCAAGTGAAAAACCTTTTTTTTCTTCTCACAATCTGTTATTTTTCATATTGGATTAACAATTCTTGATTCTTTGAAAAAATAGAACTTGTGAATGATCTAATTTTCATTAAAATACAATTATCCATAGATTTTTATGCAGTATGAGAATTTCTCTACAAACTATGCAGAAGCATGTTCTGTCAAAAATCTCCACAGTGATTGTAGTTAGGCTGCAACTGAAAGGAAAGAAGAAAGAATACATGGATTCATAACTCCATTTTTGTGGTAAGTTAATTTTGCCTTACCATCTTTGTGTTGGCTCTCCACATCCAGTGAAGCACTTATCTGGCATAAATTTACCCCTGTAATCACATTCTTGAACACACTTATCATGTATAGAGCTTTTCCGAGGCCAGTATCTTCCAATTTCTTCTCCATTCAACCAAGCTAGACCTTTCCCCATATGTATCATATCTAGCCCAATAGGTTCATCCCCCAATGGAGGGTCCACAACAGCCTGAAGAGATAAGTATTTCCACAGATAATGATTTGTCCATTATACACTGGTATCCAAATAAACAACAGGCATGTACTTCCACAGAGGCAGTCGAGAATGACTTGTCCAAGCGTTTACCTTGTACCATGTCAAAGGCTGTGTCTTTGGTGGTTCTGTGGTCGATATCCAATTTACATTTTCCCCACCATCAGCCTTGTATAATCCCAGATGTTCTCCTTGCAATCCAATCTGGGAAAGCAGGAAAGAGAAAAGGTAAGCCTTTCAAAAACTTTTAAGCCTAAATTCTGGGAAGAAGATTTTCACCATTTAGCTTATCTTATCTGATTACAAAACCCTGCTAAGGTTTCAGGAGGCACTGCTTGACTTGTAGTGAGTAGAGGTAAAAACAAGCCAAGCTGATCTGAGCATCTGTATTTGAGCTGAGTTCAGCTGATGAAAACTAAAATTTTAGCTTGAGCTAAGTAGAGAATTTTCTGAGGCTGGCAATCCATGCTCATATCATTAGTTTAATCAAGCTACATGGCTTGTTCTTTTGTGTTAATTAAAACCAGGTGAGCGCAGACAATTATGGAATAGTAGAAGAGGCTTTGACTTTTAGGAGTTATTGTCAGATATCTATTGCAAGAAATAAAAGATAACTAAAAATATATATTTTAATGTATTTGAACAATAAATAAAAGAGAGAATACGAAAAAGCTGGATTTATCAGTAAACCATGATGTATATTTGTTGATCAACTTCACATAGAACACATGTATTGCTTAATATGCTCTTTTATAGTGTGAATGTTATTGAAATTAGATTAGATCAAATGAACTCAGATTGATATGACTAATGGGCTTGAAATTAAGTAGTAGTTTGGCTCAATTAAGTTTATGATTAAGCCAAAACAGAGGAAAGTCAAGTATCACGCTCAATTTACAGTACCACTTGACATTTGAATTAGCCAAGTGACAATTTAAATGAAAAAGGGCAGTTCTCTTTTTCAACTAGTGTTGGACGCCTAGAAAGTATTCCATTTTCTTCTCCCATGTGGAAACAAAATGCTTTTCCTAAGGATTCTTTCAAATAGAAATAGAGAACAAAGTAACTAGAAAGATTGTTATAATCCCCTTTTCTATAGCGATCAGTTCTTAAAACAAATCAGGAAAAAATCCAGGGAGGGTTGATTTGTACGGCCGCTAACATCAGTTGTACAAATGCTGACATTGGCATAACAAGAGGGAGTCCAAGTTTGATCGGAATCTAATGGGCTCTGTTTGTGGTGTCAATGACAGATGAAGAGTATCAGTCTGCCCGGTGTTTCAGCTAAAACAGAAATCACAACCAAAGAAAGAGGGTGGTGCCAAATGGATTTCTCTTGAAATTTGATTATCCTTTTCGTACAAATCTAGTTTGTTTGGGGCTGTTTGGAGTGACCGGCATTTTTTGGTTGTTTCATTGAAGAAATCTGCCGTTTCCGGTGCCGGCAGTAGTAGTTTCGGTGGCTGGACACGAAGACAGTATACACAAGCTTAAACAACAGGTCGTTTGTATGGTGTGGTAAAATGATTGCCAGTGTAACATTAAGTAAATGGAAAGTCGTTCAGTGCAAGGGAAAACGGGAAGTCGTTCAATGCAAGGGAAAATTTCAAAAAATAATGAAAGAAGGCCATATCTATGAGTTTCTAGTGATTTTAGATCCCGAATATGATAAGGTTCGAATTTAGATTTTGTGAAATGTGTAACACTCGGGTTCCCTATTGGAAAGATGAGGAGTAGCCCACATAGAATTGGTGGTTTATAAGCTAGTCACGAGTGCTAAGTTCTACATTGCCTAGTTACTAGGTAAAACTAGACTTTATAAATAATTCTAAAAAAACTTTAAATTGACTAGTCATTTTAGAGTGATAGCGCAAATGTAGCAAGCATTTTTCCTTGGATCGTTACAAAAGGAGTCTCTTTCATCTCTTCGAGAAGTGTTTAGAATGATCTGCCTTAACAGCAAAGGGGATTCTAGGAGCCGTGATGGAGGAAAAGCAAGGGATGCTATTCAGGATGAGAAGGATAAATTATTTTGTATCATTGTAATAAATCACAACACACTCGAGAGACTTGCCTGAATCTTCATGGTCTTCCTACTAGAAGTAGAGGAGGTCGTTCCATTAGTGTTACTCGGCCTTGGGCTAATTACTCTTCAATAGTTGATCTAACACCTATTCCTAGTCCTTCCGCTCCTCACACTAGTCTTAGCAAGGAAGAGCTCAAAACACTACACAGGCTTATGTTACAACTGGAGTCACCCACCACTGCATCCTCCTCCTTGGCCCTTCAGATAATTTAGCTTCATCTCTGAATGCAGCCTCCATTGGTAAATTAGCGGAATTTGACAATCCATGGATAATTGATTCAGGGGCATTTGACCATATGACTGGTTTATCATCTCTTTTATCTTCATATCATCTTTGCTCAAGTAAGGAAAAGGTTAGAATAGTTGATGACTCTTTGTCATCTGTGTCTATCTGGCAAAGGTTCAATTCCTGTAACCCTGCCTATGTCTCTTTCATTTGTTTTACTTGTACTTAACTTTGTAACTAATCTGCTCTCTATTGCTCGCATTACTGCTGATTTGAACTAGAAAGCAATTTTTTATTCTCACAACTATTTTTTCCAAGACCTAGTCAAGAGGAAGATGATTGACAATGGTAGCCTAAGGGATGGTCTTTACTACCTAGACTCTTAGCTCAAGACACTTGGCTGGCTCAAACAAGCTTTACCACACTACATGGGCTCATGACTTGATGGTGATGATCTGGCTTTGGCATCATAGACTAGGGCATCCTTCGTTTTTCTTGTTACAATGCATTTGTCCTTCCTTATTTTCCCCAAATAATGTTTCTTAGTTTCTGTGTGACACTTGTGAACTTGCCAAACATTATCGAGTGTCCTTTCCTGCTAGTTGCAATAAAACTAATAAACCATTTGCTATTGTTCATTCTAATGTTTGCAGTGCTTCTCATGTTGTCTCTTTATCTGGATTTCGTTGGCTCGTTACATTTATTGATTATTATTCTCGCACTACTTGGGTTTATTTGTTGAAAAGTAACAATGATCTTTCGTCTTGTTTTCAGACTTTCATGAACTTGTTAGTACCTAATTTAATAAGTCCATTAAAATTGTTCATTCTAACAATGGATGGGAGTATCTTTTTGGTGACATGCGTTCAAATTTTAGGGAACATGGAATCACTCATAAAAAATTTGTATTGAGATTCCACAACAGAAGGAGGTTGTTAAGCGGAAGAACCAGCACTTTTTAGAGGTAACTGGGTTAATAATTTCCATGAATGTCCCTAAATCATACTAAGGTGATGCCTTGATTACCGCTGCATATCTTATTAATTGGACACAATCTTGTGTCTTAAATTTCAAGAAATCTATTGATGTTAAGTCACCTTCTTGGTCTTCCTCCTTATTGGTTGCTCCTCCTCGAGTTTTTGGTTGTGTTTGCTCTATCCATCTTCATGGTCCAGCTCATGGTAAATTGGATCTTAGATCTTAAATGTATATTCTTGGGGTATTCACCATCAAAGGAGTACAAATGTTACCATCCTACTTCTAGTGAACATTTTGTGTCTATTAAATCTCCTAACATTGAAGAGTAAAAAGCATAACGTTGTTGCACGATCAAGTGCAGAAGTAGAGTATAGAGCTATGGCTCATACTGCTATGGAGCTGACTTGGTTTCAACACTTTCTTCAGGAGAAAAGCTTCCCCTTACCTATTCCTATTCCACTGTTTTGTGATAATCAAGCTACTCTACATATTGCCTCCAATCTACATTCCATGAGAGGATTAAGCACATTGAAGCATATTGTCATTTTGTCCGAGACAAGATGTTGAGTAGAGACATAGTCACACCATTTGTAAATTCTTAGAACCAACTTGTTGATATTTTCAAAAAGTCACTATGTAGAAATCAATTTAGAGTCAATTTGTTCCAAGCTGGCCTTACAAGACATATTCTCCAGCTTTAGGGGGTGTGTTGGAATGCTCAGAATACCATGCTACCATATATTGTACTCTTCTAGAAGGAAACTCTACCAGCTGTCATTCTCAGAATATTCTCCCTAATCATGTAACTAATTCTACTATATATGTGAAATGGGCTGCATAGTGTAAGAAATACATCCCTTCTTTAGTCACTTTCTCTTCCATTTTCTTTCCTTCCACAGAGGTAAATAAGAAACCAGGAACTTGTTCAACCTATACTGCGATTATATCTGAATTGACATCCTTGTGATTAAAAGGGACTAAACATTATGAGAAATCGATATGGAAAATGAAGAAAATTACCTTGTAGGACCAAGCATATGACGAAATGTCAATTGTCCCATTATTGAACCCCTTAATCTTGACACTTGTTAGTCCTGCTCCTACCCATTCATAAAATGAGCCTGCATTCTGAACACAAAAAGAAAAGTAAAATAAGGGTTTGATAGCACTAACAAACCAAACACAGAGAGTTTCAAAAAAGTTCAAGCTACATTGTATAATTTCATTAAAGTAGCAAATATATTGTTATTGACACATCATCATGACTGTAGATATATTTTCTGATTTATATGAAATTTAACTCATGAAGGGAAGCATGAAGAAACCCTTCTACTTGCAAATCAGCTAACTAAAGAATATGGAGGGTTACGTGACACTGAAACATGAGATGAGACCAGAATATGAAGGACCATGGGGAGATTTAACAAAGTGGATTTAACTACATATCTAGGATAATACCAATACACAGGATCAAGTTTTTCCAAATTCTTGAAAGCAATTAAGTAGATAATTAGATAGAAATCTGCAGACCGAAGCTCATATTTGACTGTAAACCAAATGTGAAAGAATGTCAGCTAACAATCAATTTTCCCGTTTGTACCAGATGAAGTTAGTGCCATAAAGCGAGAGCAAACAATCAGCACTTATAAAAGAAGAGTAACTCACTTGTAGACCAACAGTCATGCTTAACAGAGCAATTTCATTCTTCCCTGCTTTGAGAGAAACGGGTTTCTTAAATTTGAAGGGTGAATTCGTGCCATTTCCAGATGCACTAGCTGAAGATCACCAAGAATAAATTTAACTAAGACCACTCGTAAGAGTTCTTTAAATAGATATGATGACAAGATTATTTAGAACACTGACAAATTTCATATGTTACTCAAAAGAATGCATGTACAAATGATGCTTGAAAAAAAACCATAATTATCAAAAATAATAATGGGCAATGTTAGAATAATGTAATAGGGTTTGAGGGTATTGTGGTCATTGTAATACTTTTCAAAGCTTATATAATAATATGTGTGAGGTGTCAATGGACAACACAGCTATCCAGCCCATAATCATTTCCTTATTTTAGCACACGATTGTTTCCTTGTTTCTCCATTTATTATTATGTATAGTTAGCATATATTATTTGACAGATTATAGTTTACATATATAGGGCTAGAATCATGCGGGAACTTATTTCCTTTCCATGTATAGCATCCTTGTAAAGTCTATATAATATACAGAACTCAAGGCCAAATTATTCAGCCATTCACATAATATTTTGTCATGGTATCAAAGCCCAATTGCTAATTTTTCCTTTCCCCGAATTTTTTTTCTCTCTTCTCGGTTTCAGATATGCTGCTGGTGTGTTTCAGTCAGGTCTATGTGGTCCTGTGGTATTCTGAGTCTCTCGGTCCAGTTTGTGTGGTCCTATGGTGTCGACGCAGTCTCCCGTTGCTGGTTTTGTTGTTTCGCTAGCTTGGGTCCTCTCTGCGCAGTGGTTTGTCCCTCTCGGCCCCAGTCTCTCGGAACAGCATTCTGCAGCTTGTGTTGGTGTTTTCGGCAGCCTCTTTTGAGGTATCAGTGGTTTTTCTCGGTCGTTTCTGTGTGGCGGTGCAGTCTGTCATTCTCAGTGGTTTTCTCAACACTTTTCTGGGCAACAGTGCAGTCTGTCACTCTCGGTGGCTTTCTCGGCAATTTTATGGGTAGCGGTGCAATCTGTCCCTCTCCTTTGGTTTGTTTTTTTCAACTTCCCTACATTACAGCACAGTCGTTTTTGGCCCATTGATTTGTCTCAGGTTCTATTTATTCTCTATGGATTCTGCTCCTGTGTGTATTAAGTTTACAGGCACCAATTATGCTACCTGGGCATTTCAGTTTGAATTATTCCTCAAGGGCAAAGCTCTTTGCGGTCATATTGATGGCACGGATGTCGAACCATCATCCACTTCTTACAAATCTAAGGCTGACGGGTCTTCTCCTTCATGGGCTGTTCTTGATGCACATATCATGTCTTGGCTTCTTGGTTCAGTGGAGTCTCATATTGTCACCCACTTGCGGCCCCATCGCTCTGCTCAATCCATGTGGGCTTATTTGAAGAAGGTTTATCATCATGATAATGATGCTCGTCGCTTTCAGTTAGAACATGCAATTCCCATGTTTCAGCATGATGGTCTTTCCATCCAGGACAATTACTCGGCATTTTTGACTCTTTGGCATGAATATGCTGCCTTGGTTACCGCGGATGTTCCTATTGCTACTCTTTCCACTATTCAAACTCTTCACGCCACTACCTAGCATGATTAGTTTCTTATGAAACTTCGTCCAGAATATGAATCTGTCCGCTCTTCTTTACTGAATAGATCTCATGTTCCCTCTCTTGATGTTTGTTTTGGTGAGTTACTTCGCGAAGAACAACGTCTTAGTACTCAAGCTATTTTGGAGCAATCTCATGGCAGTTCTGGGCCGGCAACTGTGGCTTTTTCTGCCCAAGGACGTGGACCACCTATGCATTCTCGAAACTTGCAATGTTTCTGCTGCAAGGAATATGGGCATATTGCTGTTAATTGTCCTAAAAAATTCTGCTCTTATTGTAAGAAGAAGGGTCACATTATCAAAGAATGTTGTCTTCGTCCCCAGAATCATCCGGCCCAAGCATTTCAGACTTCGGTTCTTGTTCCTCCTGCCACGCCTCCTGCCGCCCTTGTCTCTCCTTCAGATGCGTCCTCTGTTCCTGCCCCTCCTGCACCAGATTACTGCACTCCAGCAATGGTGCAACAGATTCTCATTTCGGCCTTATCAGCAATGGGGTTCCAAGGTAACCATTCTACTAAACTCTGGTACGTGGACTCGGCAGCTTCTAATCACATGACTCCACTCCCACCGCTTTGTGTCATGTTCGGCCCTATGATGGTCAATCTGTTATTTAGACTGCCAATGGCAGTTCTTTGCCAATAGCTGATGTCGGAGTTGCCTCTTCTACGCTCATTGATGTGTTTCTTGCTCCTCAGCTTTCCACAAATCTTATTTCTGTTGGCCAATTAGTTGAAAACAATTGTGATGTTAAATTTTCTAGTGATGGTTGTGTTGTGCAGGACCAGGTAACAGGGGAGCAGATCGCGAAGGGACCTAAAGTGGGGCGCTTGCTATTTTTGCCTGTTCCAGCTTTTGCTCCAGTTTCTTCTATTAAGTCTTTTGCTTGTAATAATGTTTCAGATCTTAATATGGTGTGGCATCGTCGTTTGGGTCATCCCAATACTCAGATCTTATCCCATGTATTGAACTCTGGTTTACTTGGTAATAAAGACCGTTATTCTTTATCTCTTGAGTGTGCTTCTTGCAAACTTGGTAAAAGCAAAATTCTTCCCTTCCCTTTGCATGCTAGTCGGGCATCCCACTGCTTTGATCTTATCCATAGTGATGTTTGGGGCCCTTCCCCGGTGAGTTCACATGAAAAATTTAAATACTATGTGACTTTCATTGATGATCATAGCAGATTTACTTGTGTCTACGTTCTTCGCTCTAAATCTGAGGTCTTATGTACTTTCATTGAGTTTTTCGCGTATGTTGCCAATCAATTTTCTTCTTCTATTAAGACATTACGCACCGATTCCGGTGGTGAATATTTGTCTACTGAGTTTCAGGCTTTCTTGGCTTCTAAGGGTATTCTTCATCAACGTTCATGTCCCTCTACTCCTCAACAAAATGGAGTAGCCGAACACAAAAATCGTCATCTCCTTGATGTGGTACGTACTCTCTTGTTAGAATCCTCTGTCCCATCCATGTTTTGGGTAGAAGCTATGAAAACTGCTACTCACTTGATTAATCGTTTACCTTCTCAAGTCCTACATATGGAGTCTCCCTATTTCCGCTTATTTGCTAAGCAACCTAGTTATGATAACCTTCGTACTTTTGGTTGTGTATGTTTTGTTCATTTACCTCCTCATGAGCGACATAAATTATCTGCTCAATCTGTTCGATGTGCTTTCTTGGGATATAATGTGTGTCAAAAGGGATTTGTTTGCTATGATCCTATCTTACATCGTACTCGCATTTCTAGGAATGTTATTTTCTTTGAAAACCAACATTTCTTTCCTGTGTTCTCTCTGCCATCATCTTCTACTGTGAGGAGCAGCTCTCAGATCTTCATCCCGTCAATTCTCGCTTTAAACCAAGTATTGTGTATACAAGACGCTCCCGCCCACAGTCTCTTCCGGTGGCTCACCCGATATCTGATCCTACCATGCACCAGATTCAGTCAGTGGCAGCACCTCCTGCGCCTTTGGTTCGTTGCTCTTCTCGAGTGTCTGTCACCCCGAATAGGTATGGATTTCTTTCTTCCAGTTCTGGCAATTCTATTTCAGCTCTTACTGCTACATTGGCCAATTTTGATATTCCCACCTGCTACTCACATGCTGCCAAGCATGACTATTGGCGACACGCTATGCAAGAAGAAATTGTTGCTCTAGAGGCTAATCACACCTAAGACATTGAGCCCTGTCCTCCTACTATTGTGCCTCTGGGTTGCAAATGGGTTTACTTAGTCAAAGTCCAATCTGATGGAAGTTTGGACCGTTACAAAGCTCGGCTTGTTGCTCTTGGAAATAATCAGGAGTATGGTGTCAATTATGAAGAGACCTTTGCTCCAGTGGCTAAAATGACTACTGTTCGTACGATTCTCGCCCTTGCTGCTTCCAGTGATTGGCCCCTACATCAGATGGATGTCAAAAATGCTTTTCTTCATGGGAATCTTAAAGAGTGTACTTATATGAAGCCACCTCCGGGATTGTTTCCCTCTCCGACTTCACATGTGTGTAAGCTTCGTCGCTCTCTTTATGGTCTTAAACAGGCTCCGAGGGCCTGGTTAGATAAATTCCGCACCACTTTATTACAATTTTCATTCAAGCAGAGCAAGTATGACACTTCCTTGTTTCTTCAAAAATCCGACATGGGTATTGTTGTTCTTTTGGTTTTTGTTGATGATATTGTGATCACTAGTTCCGATTCCACTTTACTTGGCCAGCTCAAAAACACAACAACACACTATCAGCACGAGAGGCGGGCGTAAGTGCGAGGTCTAGATAATATAATCTACCAACTTCATGACTACTACTAAATCAGATTTACCCACTTCGGCTTCTATGGGCAATATAACAATGACATCTGTAAATTAAATGGCAAAAACTATGTCTATTGGGCACATTTTGTTGAGGTATTCTTGAGAGGGAAGGGTATGTATACTCATTTGCAATCAGGCAAACCGACTGATCCTACTACCACTAGCCTTTGGAATCAGGAAGAGAATCAGATTATCTCTCTTATGCTAAACAGTGTTGAACCTCACATTGGATCCTCGTGTATTTATCTTCCTACTGTCAAGGATATTTGGAATCATCTCAGTCATATATACTTTGGTGCTAGAAATATTACTCGCATTTATGAGGTCTACAAACAATACTTTGGGCTTGAGCAAGGTGCTCAGCCTGTGGACGAGTATTATAATCAGGTTGTGGCCATCTATAAGGAGCGGGACATGTATCAACCACTCTCAACTGATCTACAGAAAATGGGCAAGCAACGTCAAGATGTGGATGTGGTTCGGTTTCTTCTCGGTTTGAAACCCGAGTATGAGTTAGTTCGTGCACAGATCTTGGGTGGTTCAGATCTCCTCTCTCTTCCTGTGGTTTTTTCTCGAATTCAGCGTGCTACTCTCTCTGATCATGGCCTTGCGTTGAATTTTGAATGTGAGGGTGATCGCGCTACTTTTATTGCTGCCCGTGGTGGTTTTAGTAGTTCCCGTGGACGTGTCAGTCGAGGTGGTCGTGGTTTTCGCGGTGGACGTGATTCTCGAGGAGGTGGTCGTACTGGCGGTCATGGGTCTCGCAAATGCACTCATTGTGGCCGAAGCAATCATTCTGTGGATTATTGTTGGGATATACATGGCACACCATCTGGGTTTGCCAATCATGTGTCTTCTCAAGCAAATTCTCTAGCCACCTCTGGACCACCTGCTCAGTCAAGCCTCAATTTGGAGTGATTTGATCTCCATTCCGAAAGATGAGTATGCTCAGTTCTTAGCCCATAAGCAAGCTCCTTCCTCTTCCACTGCTACTCTTGCTCAGTCAAGTATTGCATCTCACTGTCTATTTTCCAACTTTTCCGCAATATGGTTAAGACTCAATTTGCTCAGAAAATCTGCCTCTTGCGTTCAGACAATGCCAAAGAATATAAATCTGGTTCTTTTGCCTCTTATTTTTCTGATAAAGGCATTATCCATCAAACCTCATGTGCTCATACTCCACAACAAAATGGTGTGGTTGAACGCAAGAATCGTTATTTATTGGATGTTACACGTTGTCTCTTGTCTCATATGCATGTCCCAAAACAATTTTGGAGTGATGCTGCTCTCACTGCTTGTTATCTCATTAATTGGATGCCCTCCTCGGTCTTAGATGGTGTCTCTCCTCATTCTCTTTTATATCCTTCTTCCTCCCCGTTCTCCTTTCCTTGGATGTGTTTGCTATGTTCATAATTTAAGTCCTGGTTTTGCCTCGTGCTACTAAATGTGTCTTTCTTGGATATTCCACCACTCGGAAGGGATATCGTTGCTATAGTCCTGTTCTTCGACGCTACTTTACTAGCGCCGATGTCACATTTGTTGAGTCTCTCCCCTATTTTCCTGCTACTGTTTCTTTGGGTGACTCTTCTCTCGCACCTGATGTCGCATCTATTCTGTTGCCTGTTTCATTTCTCTCTGAGTCTGCCTCTGCTTTCCATTTGCATTAGACTCCTTGCCCATTGCCCTACGGAAAGGTACACGTTCTTGCACTACTCAACATCCTATCAGTCAGTTTGTATCCGCTAGTTCTTTATCTCCTTCACTATCTTGTTTTATTTCCCACCTCTCTAGTATTTCCATTCCAAAGACAGTGCATGATGCTTTATCTCAATCCGGTTGGACGCAAGATATAGAATTGGAAATAAGGGCCTTACATCAAAATTGGACGTGGGAGCTTGTTCCCTTACCACCTCATAAGAAGACTGTTGGTTGCAAATGGGTCTTCACATTAAGTTTCATCCTGATGGTTCCGTTGAACGATTGAAAGCTCGGTGGTTGCTAAGGGCTATCCACAAACGTACAGTATTGATTATGATGAAACTTTCTCACCAGTTGCCAAAATTTCTTCTGTTCGTGTTCTTATTTCTTTGGCTGCTAATCTGGATTGGCCCTTGTTTCAATTGGATGTCAAAAATGCATTTTTACATGGGGATTTGCATGAGGAAGTTTATATGGAGCAACCACCTGGGTTTGTTGCTCAGGGGGAGTCTTAGGGCCATGTTTGTAAGTTGAAAAAGGCATTGTATGGTCTCAATCAATCACCGAGGGCATGGTTTGAAAAATTCTCTGAAGCGGTATTGAAGTTTGGTCTTCAGAGATGTCAAACGGATCATTCAGTATTTCACTTACACACTAGTGCAGGCTATATCTTTCTTGTGGTATATGTAGATGATATCGTTATTACTAGAGATGATTCAGGAGGCATTGCCCATTTAAAATAGTTTCTACAGCAGCAGTTTCATACAAAGAATTTGGGCAAACTTCGATATTTCCTAGGTATTGAAGTTGCTAGATCTCAAACAGGTATCACTTATCTCAGAGAAAGTATGCACTTGATTCATTAGAAGAGACAGGTCTCTTAGGTTCTCGACTAGTTAATGCTCCGATGGATCCAAATAAAAAATTATTGAAGGATGAAGGTGAATTATTTGAAGATCCTGCCAGGTACCGTCGTCTAGTTGGGAAGTTGAACTATCTTACTATCACCAGGCCAGATATCTCATATGCAGTTAATGTTGTTAGTCAGGTCTTTGAGGCTCCTCGAGTTTCACATTGGGAAACTGTTACTTACATTCTTCGATATTTGAAGAGAGCCCCTGATCTAGGAATACTATATAGACCAAATGGACATCTTAGAGTCGAAGGTTTTACTGATGCAGATTGGGCAAGTTCTCCTTCAGATAGACGGTCTACTACAGGTTATTGCACATTCTTCGGCAGTAATCTTGTCACTTGAAAAGTAAGAAACAAACAGCAGTGGCACAATCTAGTGCTGAAGCAGAGTATAGGGCAATGGCTCATACTGCTACTGAGTTGACCTGGTTACAACATTTTCTTCAAGAGATTGGGTTCTCAGCTCCTACTCCTATTCCGTTATTTTGTGATAATTAGGCTGCTTTACATATTGTATCTAATCCAGTTTTTCATGAAAGGACTTAGCATATTGAGGTTGATTGTCATTTCGCTAGAGACAAGATACTCAATAGAGATATATCTACATCATTCGTGAAGTCTAGAGACCAGTTAGCTGATGTGTTTACAAAAGCTTTATGTCAGAACCGGTTAGAGTTTATTTGTAACAAGTTGGGTTTATATGATATATATGCTCCAGCTTGAGGGGGAGTGTTAGAATAATGTATTAGGATTTGAGGGTATTGTAGTCATTGTAATATTTTTCAAAGCCTATATAATAATATGTGTAAGGTAAGCTACGTAAGACAATATAACGTGCCTCCTCTTTCTTTTCAAGCAACCCTAACAACAGGCAAAATAGTTAAAAAAAAAAAAGTCTAGTGGATAACCATTGAGTAATACAAGAACAGTAACAAAGATAGTAAACTTGATTGTAGTAGTAAAACACTTGCATTTTAAAAAAAGCAGCCTTGTACAAAAATGATGAGAGAGGGGGAGGGAGAGAGAGAGAGAGAGATGCCATTTGTTGTCTCTAATGATACATTCACTTTGAAAGGAACCTTTGTTCAACATTCATGAAAAATTATTAAGTGGAATTAATTTCAAATGCACCATCATAGTCTGGTACAGTATTTATACATTCAACAATTTACATAAGAAGCAAGCAAAATTCAACCCTACCTAGGAACCTGAATGGTTGAAAACTACCTGAAAGGACCACTAGAAGTCAATAGCTTATGAAAAATATGGACAGCATTGGGAAGCACTGATATTCCATTAGTCAAAGCTAGGTATCCAAATAAGGCAATTGCCTAGTTTTGGTCCCTTCAAAAGCCTTATTTGGATACCTCAAATCTCCTTTACCCCTAGCCCCAAACAGCAAGGTGAGCAACCATTATCTTGACCAAACAGTACTTGCTCCCATACGTCCATCTTCTTTAAACAGTCCATAACTGAAGATGGAACAGTATAAATAAGATTGTCACAGTAAACTCCAAAATTCACTTGTAACCCTCCGTTCTTTAAAAAAGTCATCATTTCATGTTACTTCCTCTTCAAATCTCTTCACTACATTTATTTTATCGAACTTCATCTAAACCAATTTCCAGAAGACAGACAGACCTGATGACCCAATCAACATTGAAACAAACACAAACAGGTCTTGAGTGTGGAGTCCAAGAACAAATATAGCAGGCTCCAATACCATTTCAAAATATCTTACCTTTAACTTCAAGCTATTAAATGGAGAGGCACAGGTAGTATATTAATCCACATTAAGCCTGAACATAAAAAAGTGAGATTCCCTAACAAAGATCTAGCAAGTTCCCTAAATTATTCTCAACATGACCAGAGTTTCAGTTGAAGCTAAAGCTTGAGGTGCTTTTGGAACTTTCTTGGGAAATTTCCTTTAGTGCAATATGTTTATTTACATAAATCTAAGCCACGGATTAGCATGCTATATACATCCTATCATCTAAGTCAGCTATTTATTCATTTATATTTAAGGCAACATAGGATCAAGAACTTGGATGGGGGAGGGGGGGGGGCCGGGGGGGGGCGGGTGGGTGTATATATTTTTTAAGATTATAGCCTCCCATATAAAGAATAACAGGCTTTTTTGTTTTTTGTCTTTTTTGTTTTTGTTTTTTTGTTTTTTTTTTTGAGAAGATTTGAACTTAAGACCTATTCTAACCTCGGAGCCACCTAAACCAAGGAGCCACCTAAACCGGTCTAGAGGCATAAGAGAATGTTGGGGGCGGCGGGTAACTAGAGGCATAAGGTAATCAATCATAGTTAACACTAGCACTACACATGAAGAATAATATACATGTAAAAGGAAGTAACGGGACATAAAACGGAACTGTTAAATCATCACTTATCCCAAAAGTTTAAACTGATAAGAATGGATAAATTTAAACATTTAACTTAATATTTCAACATAAACAATGTGTAACAATTGAGTCACCGGATTAAGGTATTATGCGTAAATAGAATGTTGGAAGAAATAGATACTAACCTTCAAGTTTCTGATTGACAAATGCGTGGAGAGCATGACCCTTCGACTCAATAAGAAGAACCGGTTGGCTTCCCTTCTTTAAGAAATCTTCATTTTCATTGACAAATATACTGCCATCACGAATAGCATAAATCCCATAAAGAAACCATTTATTTTTCTACTAAGCAATAAAGAAAACATTATGTCAAAGGACAGGTAACCCCCACAGCTGGCTCTGTTGTGAAAATTCAATCAGATTCATACAAGAGACAGATACCCTAACACATTTTTTTTTTTGATAAGTACAGATACCCTAACACATTGAACATGTAAACCCCAAATTTGTGTGTTCCATATATTGCCTCTTGCTTGTTCTAGCAAAGAAAGTTTTTCTTCTATCTTCTGGGCAAAAGATTTTGAAATTCACAAACCTTGTGTGTGTGTGTGTTCGCTAGAGAGAGAGAGAGATCTTTTTGAATAATTTCGTACAATATTTTGCAATACTAGAGCTTACAGAAAACCAATTTGGAAACTATATCGCTTCACCATGTATACATATCGATGGGACCAATCACCCAATAATAAAATGTTAAATATGACAGTTTACTATGTACTAAATTGTTGGCCAACTTCCAGCCAGTTTAAACTTTTGAGACACATGCTTTTTAACATAGTATCATAACCTTGTTTATACACTTCATTCCTGTTTCAGCATTTGTTTCTCTTTCCGATGTTTGGAAGTGAAAGGGAGTGTTTGCACATTCAACTAGTGATCATTAAGAAGGGATGCGAGCATTTATTAGAAAGGATGATTTCTTATGATCTCATTACACCCATCCATGGAGCATTGGTCGTCTCCACTTCCATGTTTCTTAACTTTCAATTAGAAGGATATATCTGCAAACCCTAATATATTTTAAGATCTTTTCAAGGTCGATGATCATAGAAAAGATCACCCCAATGTAAATTGATGATTTCTTATGATCTCATTACACCCATCCATGGAGCACTGGTTGTCCCCACTTCCATGTTTCTTAACTTTCAATTAGAAGGATATATCTTCAAACCCTAATGTATTTTAAGATCTTTTCAAGGTTGATGATCATAGAAAAGATCACCCCAATGTAAATTATTGGGTGACCAAAAATTTTAAGAGTTTTTCCATAAGAATCATAGTAATCCATTTGATTACCTAGACAACTGTCGAACAAGGGTGAGAACTCGAAGCAAGTCGGATAGTTGAAAATTTGAATATTCAGAGAAGAGTTCAGAAACAGAGTGAGCTGGAAGAAGACAAATTCAGTGAAGAATCTAGCTGAAAGCAAGTAGAAAAGAGAAATTCAGAAAAAGAGAGAAGAATTCTTATTCCATGGTAAAGTTCCATATGGCTACATAGGTTAAATAGAAAAGACCTAAAACCTAATACGGAAAGGAATAATGAAATATTACAATGTAATCAAATAAACATAAAAGCAGAATAATAATAAGCATAAGTCAAGGAGAATCAAATCGTAAATTTCTATCTTCAACACTCCCCCTCAAGATGGGACATAGATGTCTCACATGCCCAACTCGCATAAGGCTTAATGAAGAACACCACTAAATACTCTATTTGTCAAGATATCTGCAAGTTGTTGTCTTGTCTTCACATATGGAGTGCAGATGATACCTTCTCGAAGTTTTTCTTTAATGAAATATCGATCAATTTCAACATGCTTGGTTTGGTCATGTTGGACTAGATTATGAGCAATACTGATTGCCACTTTATTATCACAATACAATTGCATTGAGTCCTTGGAGTCAAACCCAAGCCCTTTCAAGAGTATTTTCAACCATAATGTTTCACACACTCCATGAGCCCATGGCTCTGAATTCTGCCTCTGCACTCGATCTAACAACCACTAAGTGTTTCTTGCTCCGCCATGTAACCAAATTACCTCCACAAATGTGCAATACCTTGACGTGGACCGTCGATCCATAATCGAGCCAACCCAATCTACATTTGTATAGGCTTCTATTTTCAAATGACCATGTTGAGAAAACAACAGCCCCTTACCTGGTGAGGATTTTAAGCAGTGAAGAATGCGGTAAACTGCTTCCATATGAGGCTCTCGTGGAGACTGCATAAATTGACTCACCACACTAACATCATATGCAGTGCATGGATGGGTATTAGATAAATAAATCAACTAGCAAACCAATCGCTGATATCTGCCCTTATCCACCAAAGGGCTCTCGCTATCTTCTCCCAGTTTAACATTCACCTTTATTGGATTGTCAGTGGCAACAATCATGTTTCCTTGAGAAGATCAAGTATGTATTTTTGTTGGGAGATAAATACACCATGCTTTGACCTTGCTACCTTAATGTCAAGAAATTAAGGCTGATAATTTTTTACACGACCTGCGAATCTAACACGAACCCAACACGAAATTAAAGGGTTAAGATTAAGGAGTTTGACCAGTTTAAATAAACAAGTAGGGTTATAGTTGACTTATGTAGTCTTATATACATCCTTCAATACGACTCGAACTGACACACGATATAATGACATGCAATCTTTGACATTACCCGCGAACCTGACACGATCCCAATAAAAAATTAGAGAGTTAGGGTTGAAAGGTTCGACCCATTTAATTAATCGGGTCGGGTTATGATGACCTATATCGTATTAATACTCATGCCTCAATACGACTCAAACCCGATACGTAAACACGAATTGCCACCCCTACGAGAAAGTACTTCAAACTCCCCAAGTCCTTTACTTCAAAGTCGTTAGCAAGACAATGTTTTAAGTTCTGTATCTCTTCATCATCATTTCATGTTAAGACAATATCATAAACATACACAAGTAAAGTTGTTACCTTTCCTTGAGTGGAATGCTTAATGAAGAGTGTATGATCAGCCTGACTCTGCTTGTAACCAAATCTCTGCATAGCTCGGGAAAACCGCTCAAACCATGCTCTTGGAGATTGTTTAGGCCACACAAAGCTTTCTTTAGTTTGCACACTTTTCCCACTTAGGATGAATCTTCCAATCCAAGGGGAATTTCAATGTACTTCTTCTTCTAGGTCTCCATGAAGAAATTTATTTTTCTACATCAAATTGATGTAGAGGCCAATCCAAGTTCGCAACTATAGAAAGTAGAACCCTAATTGAGTTCATCTTAGCTACTGGAGCAAACGTTTCCTCATAATCAATCCCATAGGTTTGTGTAAAACCTTTTGCAAAAAGCCTGGCCTTGTATCGTTCTACAAAACCATCAGCCTTATGCTTGATAGTGAGCACCCACTTGTATCCAACAACCTTCTTTTCATTAGGTAATTTAACAAGATCCCAAGTCTTGTTTTGTTAAGAGCTTTCATCTCTTCTTGCATCACTCTCCTCCACTTTGGATCACTAAGTTGTTGAGAAATAGTCTCACATCACCTGTAGACAAGACCTTGGGCATGTTTATAAGGAGTGGATAACCCTCTCCTATTGAGCCAGTTTTATGGGACGAGTTAGGCCCACGAGTTTCTTCATGATATCAGAGCCTACCACAAGAACGAATGGACCCGCACTACTTATCCCATGACAAGGACAAAAAAAAAAATACTAGCCTGCATGTGAGGGAGGGTGTTGAAAAGTAGTCTCACATCACCTGTAGACAAGACCTTGGGCATGTTTATAATGAGTGGGCAACCATCTCCTATTAAGCCGGTTTTATGGAATGAGTTAGGCCCACAAATTTTTTCATAAGTGCCTCTTGTAGATTTCTTGGGACATACACAGAAGAGAATTTGGACACAAAGGAACGATATGATGAAGAAAGATATCGATAAGAAACAAAATTAGAAACGGGATGGTGTGTACATGACCTAACTCCTTTGCATTGTGTAATGGGTAGACTCATATCATTGACAACAGGTATTATAGAATTAGAAGTAGAAGTAGTATTACCTGAGTCAGGATTGGATGCTTGACATGGAGTAGGGATGGTCTTACTTTTCTAGTGTCTGGGGTAAACTCTCAACTCTTCCACAGGCGGCCCAGATGACTTATCAATAGGTTCAGTAGGGGACTCATTAGTAAGCTGTTGTTTCATAATGGCAAAAAATCCTCTTCACCCTGACTCTCCCCCTGAAGAGGAGTCTGGATGCAGAGAAATGAGATTGTGTTTCAAAGACATTCAAAAAACCCTTCACCCTGACATCCATTGACACATGTTTTTCTCGATGGGGGCTGATAACATTTGTACCCCTTCTATGTGGGAGAATAGCCCACAAAGACACATTTGATGGCTCGAGGGTCTAACTTACCCCGAGCAAGAACATGAACATGGACAAAGCAAACACAACCAAAGACTATCGAAGAGATTCCTTCTGAAGTAGAGAAAGGCGGGGACAACCTCAAGGGGTGTTTTGAAATCTAATACCCGAGAAGGCATCCTATTGATGAGATAGAGTGGTGAGTAAGGCGTCCCCCCATTAAGATTTGGGAACATGCATGTCAAGCATTAAGAAACAAGTTACCTCTAAAAGATGTCGATTTTTCCATTCAGCAACACCATTCTATTGTGGAGTATCGACACACGTGGTTTGGTGTATAATGCCTTGCTCCCGAAAACACATCCCGAGATCACCCAACATATATTCACCTCCATTGTCAGAATGGACAATTTTAATAATGGTATTAAAATGAGTTTGAACCATCTTGTGAAATATCTTATATATAGAAAACACATCACTTTTGTCCTTTAACAAGTAGAACCATGTGGTATGAGAAAAATCATTAATAAAAGAGACAAACCACCGATAACCAGATAAAGAAACCACTTGTGAAGGACCCCACACATCAGTATGAACAAGAACAAAACGTGCATCACTTTTATTGATAATAAGAGAAAAAGACACATGATGGTGTTTAGAAAAGTCACAAGTTTCACATTGAAACTTAGAACATTATTATGCAAAAATAAAGAAGGAAAAATGCATTGCAAAATTAAAAAGGAAGGATGCCCTAGTCGTTGATGCCAGAGCCAAATTCTAGCTGCAAAGTCATCCACCCAAATAGTATCATAAGCTTGTGTGAGCCGACCTTGTGTGTTGGGCTGAGAGTCCAGGTAGTACAAGCCATCCCTCAAGCTACCACTGCCAATCATCCGCCATGAGACTAGGTCTTGAAAGAAGCAATAGTAAGGGTAAAAAATTACTCAATAATTCAACTCGAGGGTAACACATGCAATGGATAATAGATTAGTAGGAAGATCAGGAACATGAAGAACAGGGGGTAAGGTTATAGAGGGGGTGACAAAAACATATCCTTTACCCGACACTGGCGACAAAGAACCATAAGCTATTCTAACTTTGTGTCTACCTGAACAAGGATTATATGACAAAAATAAAGGAGACATACCAGTCATATGATCAAAGGAGACATACCTAAGAATCATCAGAGGGAGTAGCAAATGCATTCAAAGCAGTGGCTTAATTACCTATATGAGCAAAGGAGGAGGATGCAGTAGCAAGTGTGTCCAATCGAGACATAAGTCGACGGAGTGCTTCCACTTGTGCGTGTCAGGTGTGGAACATCCGTCTCAACTATAGAAGTATGATTGGCCCGAGGCCTGGTTCCTCCGCCTGTGCGACTCCCACCAGCTCGGGTAGGAGGACGACCATCGAGTCTCCAGCAAGTCTCCCGAGTATGCCGTGACCTATTACAATGGTCACAGAATAATTTTTCTTAGTCATCTAAGGTCGCATCTGCTACTCTGCCACCATCTCGACTTCTGAAATCACCTCTCGAAGTGCGTTGAGATGCACTCACTAGGGCAAATTGAGTCTGTGAACTGGGATGAAGCATGGTGCTATGATGACTCTCCTCATTTTGGATGTATGGAAAAACCTCTTGTAGTGACGGAAGAGGTTCCTTCCCAAAAATCTGAACCTGCACAAGATTATACTCTGAATTCAATCCGCCCAAGAACTCATAAATGCGTTCCTCTTCAATCATCTTAATAATTTTAACAGCACCAGCTGTACACTTAGGTTGCAAGTTCTGATAATGATCTAACTCCCGCCACAAACTACGGAGCTTATGAGAATAAGTGGCTACTAGCCAATGTGGATTTGGGCTGTGTTTTGGTTGTCGCAGCTATTTTGGTTCTATAGAAAGCTCGTATTTCCTTGGCCAGTGACGATGTGAGTGGACTGCGGAGGCACCGCTAGTGGGAGCCCTTCCGGGGGCCGACGTTTGAGACTGGGCATGGAGAGCCAGTTCTTTGTAGAGGCCAAATCCTTTGTCTTTTCAGTGGTGGAAGGGAAGTCAAAGCTTCGGGTGGAGGAAAGAAGGAAAGGTTTTTCAAGGGTAGTCTGCTTGGGCTCACAGTGCATCGCCTGGTTGGTATCGAAGGTGGAATAGGTGTTACGGAATCCAGGGGTTGAGGAGTTTGTCAACTCCTTTAGGGAGGAGTCAAAGGCCTTCATTGTTCGGAAAGGTGGGAATCAGGTCGGACGATTCTTGGAAGTGGCGGTTTATGCTAAGGGAGGCCGGAGAGGGATGGTCCTGTTCCCTAAGGGCCGTGTAAGGCGGGGCTGGAGCCGTGTTTCTGGGGAGCTGAGCAAAGCGCTGGCTTTTTGTGAAGCCATGAATGGGTCTCTATCTTCTAACAGGGGTGGAGGGCAGGGTGGTGTTAGGCGCTTTGTCGCTGGCGTTGTTTCGTCATTCGCGGAGGTGGTTCGCACAGTGGTCCCATCTACGGTCTTGAAGCGCACTGATGCGTTTGGGTTGCTAGATTCAATTGTTTCAACAAGAGAACTTGACCTCTTTCCAATGGGGGCGACAGAGAAGCATCCGAAGCTAAGATCGGCGGTGAATTGTTATGACCTAGAGATGGCGCCCTTTGATTTGTTGGGTAAGAGCTTCCGTGAAGAAGACAGTCCCAGAGTTCGAGGCTATTGTTTTTGTGGATCGGCGTGCTAAACGTATAGGGCTGCAGAAGATGACGTTTGGCTAGGATGTGGTTTTGGTTGGAAGCAGCTGACGTTGTTGGATCATCTCAAGTTTGAAATTGATCAAGCTTTTGGGCAAGTGAAGAAAGGGTGGCAGGCCTTGGGTTTGGGCTGGAAGCCCATTTCAGGTCCTGTAGGTTTTAAAAGAGCCTTTATGCCCAAGCCCTTTAAGACTTCCTACCTAAGAGAAACTTGCAGGTCTGGGTTCATGGTGGTCATTTTTTCTCAGCTCAGCAGAGGAAGTGGCATAGCGTGACGACGACTCAGGCAATGTTGTCCACAGGACTAGTTAGTTCTCACGGTGGGTCTGCCTTGTCTCTGACTTCGTGACTGATCTTGGGTTCTCTAAGATCTCTGAAGTGGGTTCTGGGTTGCCGTCAGATTCTGGACCGGACCCAATTTTCGGAGGTTGTCTAAATCCTCTCGTTTCTCTGGAGGCGACAGAGCCGGGAGTAAAGAACAGTCTTTTTAGGTACGACGGGTCTGTTTCTCTAGCCGACGATGGTATTTCTGTGAGGCCGTGCAACCTCTCGACAGTAAAAATTGCCCAAAAGTCGTCTAAGCCCTTGTACTTCTACAATCGCAAGCACAAGGTCAAGAAGGCTTCAAAGTTTGATTTGGATCAGCTTGTGGGTGAGTTGTTCAGCGTCACGCCTGACGCTGTCCCATTGGTAGGTAGTCAGTGTTCGGTTTCTGGTGGGTTATCAAGGTTGTTTGCGGCGTTTGAGCCTGTTGGCATGACGGGGTCCAAGGTAAAGGGATCCTTGTTGGCATCCACAGTTGAAGTCGGTGCAGATCATGGTTATCTGACTGTCAAGTCCTCTACACAATCGTCTCTAGCGAGGGGTCTCCTTAGGCGGGGCTTTCTCAAGCCGTGCTCTTGTGGTGGGAGGGGCAAGCTTGGAGAGGAAGATGCTGTTCGTCGGTCTCCCTTGCCGGTGACTAGCTCGGAGGTTAGGGAATCTGGATGTGGATGGAAAGATTGGAGTTGTAGGGGTTGACGGCTACTCTGAGGTAGTGGTTAGTACGATGGAGATTGCTCCAGCTTTGGGTATTTCTTTTGGGGGAAATGAGAAAAGGTTTTTGGATCCGTTGAATGTCATTGAAGAGGGTTAGCATTGGGATGACTGGGGTTGTGTTTCGAAACCTAAGGAGTGGAGGGAGCGGAAAAATTTGGAACGCTCTATCAACTTTGATGTTGGAGGCATTAGGTTTAGCCGGGGTAATAATAGGGCATGTTTGCAAGTTTAGGGTTGCTTTGTCGTGGTTGGGTTGAGTTTTTCTTTTGTTGGGTTTTTCTTTTTATTGGTGGTCCATGTGTATACTGACAAAATATTAATTGAATGGCTGAATGATTTAGCCTTGAGTTCTGTATATTATATAGACTTTACAAGGATGCTATACAAGGAAAGGAAATAAGTTCCCGCATGATTCTAGCCCTATACATGTAAACTATAATCTGTCAAAT
>FXXK01002528.1:6739-16809 GCA_900184695.1 Betula pendula | reverse complement strand
GC
The DNA here is from genome assembly GCA_900184695.1 of Betula pendula. Lineage (NCBI taxonomy): Eukaryota > Viridiplantae > Streptophyta > Magnoliopsida > Fagales > Betulaceae > Betula > Betula pendula. The sequence goes on along the minus strand of FXXK01002528.1, from coordinate 16,807 downwards.
TACCTAGCTACTACATATTGATTAGGAGAAAGAAAATGTCTTTTCAAGTTTCAGCAGTAACGGTAGCTGTTCCATTCCTAAATCCTATATCAGAAACTAATCGTCGCTCAGCAAATTTTCATCCTAGCGTTTGGGGTGACCATTTTCTCAAATATGCTTCTTCTGATGATGAGTTCTTGGTAAAAATTCCTCTTTTATTTCATTGTTTAAGTTGTCCTCAGTGACAGAGGGGAGGGCCATGGCCTAAGAATATTTGGAGTATTTTTTAAAAGCCAAAAGTTTGTCCTAAGAAAAAGTTCGCATGAGTTAAAAGATGTCGATCCCTTTTTTCAAAACCCAAGAAAAGATGGGTAACTTTCATCCACCACCCTCTCTTTTGTTTTTGGTTTTACGTGAGATCGACAAATTTAATGATGATAATAAAATTTAAATGAATAAAAAAATAATAAAAGTAGATGTCATAGCATTTATATATGAGGGATGCTTGGTAAGATATGTCCTCGTCACTGGCTGTCCCTTTGAGTGTGTCCGTACTGTCCCTGCCATGTCTTTTCATGTGCATGGACTCAGAATTAAGGTTATTTTTGTATTTTTCAATAACATAATGTTTGACTTCAAATTATAAATGGTTTCAGTCATCCTGCTCATGGATTTTTACTTGTGCATGTCATCGATCTCTAAATGATGAGTCACGATGCATGCGCATCTTACTCTTTGATATGCTTGTACAGGAAACTGATGAGAGTATAAAGCAACAAATTGGTGAATTAAAGGAAAAAGTGAGGACAACGCTAATCGCTATGGTTGAGAAGCCTTCGCAAAAACTGAACTTGATCGATGCAATTCAACGCTTAGGCGTGTCTTACCACTTTGAAAATGAGATTCAAGAAATTCTCCAACAATCGCACAAGACTCTTCATGACCTTGATGATCATGAAAACAATGACCTTTACACTTTTGCTCTCCAGTTTCGACTGCTTAGACAACAGGGTTATTACATTTCATGTGGTACGTTAATGTATTTATTTATTGGTTTTTAGAATGCTTTTTCAATTTATTTATTGGTTTCATCCGATTGGATGGTGAAGCAGATATGTTCACCAAGTTCATGGACAGCAAAGGGAAGTTCAAGGAATCACTTATCAATGATGCGCGAGGAATGTTAAGCTTGTATGAAGCCGCACATCTCAGAGTGCATGGGGAAGATATACTTGATGAAGCTCTTGTCTTCACTGCCACACATCTTGTGTCGGTAGCATCCCACTTAAGTCCTCCTCTTGCAGAACAAGTAAGCCATGCCTTAAAGCAGCCTATCCGCAAAGGACTGCCAAAGTTAGAGGCAAGGCATTACTTTTCTATCTACCAAGAAGACTCTTCACATAATAAAGTCCTTCTTACCTTCGCAAAGTTGGATTTCAACCTATTGCAGAAATTGCACCAAAAAGAACTTTCTGAAATTGCAAGGTTAGTTATTCATGAACCATGTCAGAGTTGCAACTTGCAAGTGTGAGTAACCTGCTTTTCCATAACTGCAATATGATTCTATGGGATTATGTTTGTAGGTGGTGGAAAGAGTTAGACTTTGCAAATAAGCTGCCCTTTATCAGAGACAGAGTGGTTGAGTGCTACTTCTGGATATTGGGAGTGTACTTCGAGCCCCAATATATTGTTGCTAGAAGGATGCTAACCAAAGTGATAGCCATGACCTCCGTTATTGATGACATCTATGATGTGTATGGTACACTTGAAGAACTTGAGCTCTTTACTCAAGCAATCGAGAGGTTGAGTACATTAATACATGACTTCCTCATCCTTTATTCTTCCCTTTGTTATATTAATTGGAAAAGTCAATTCTCAAAGTCTACCTACTTTACAGGTGGGATATTGGTGCCACAAATCAACTTCCGGAGTACATGAAAGTGTGTTACCAGGCACTCCTAGACGTTTACAATGAAATGGATCAAAAACTAGGTGAAGGAAGATCATACCGCGCCAAATATGCAAAAGAAGCCGTAAGCAAAGCCTTTATGAGTTTGGGGAACCCCCCTATCCCCAACAAAAAAAAAAAAATCTCTCCCTTTAAAAAAGACAGATAAAAAATAACTACTGATATTTCATCACTTTTGCAATACTCTTAAACTTTAAAAAGTGTCAATTTAAGGTTATCATTTTTCAGAAGTTTGCAATGTCAACCCTCCCGTTCAAATTCAATATTAAATTTTCAAAATATCCATGTCCAATACCCCTAAGATGTTTATAAAATTACATAAATACCTTGATTTAATAATTGGAAATTAAAAACAAATACAAAAGAAGAGCCTTCAAGCGTAGACCGCTCACTCCTACCCGTTCAGGTCCTAGCTGTCTATCCTTGCTTGGCTTGCACCTATGTGCTAACACTAGACGAAAAGGAAATAACACTTCTTCCTATTTCTTAACTCAAATAAGCGAGTGAAACTCCACCAACCCCAAATGGTGATATTTATTTAGCCGCACCTACTTGAACCAGCAACTGCTGCCTTTACTCCGCTTCTCCTATAGGGTTATTCCTCAAATGTTTATAAAATTACATAAATACCTTGATTTAATAATTAAAAATTAAAAACAAAAACAAAAAAGACGAAGACATTTTAGAGATTTAATGCTGAATTTGAACGGAATGGTTGATATTGCAAACTTTTAAAATATGGTAACCCTAAATTGACACTTTTTAAAGTGTAAAAGTATGATTGCAAAAGTAATAAAAAATCAAGGGTGATAAGTAAAATTTTTTCAAAAGAATATGTTTACTGTGTTGTAATATTATTAATCTGACTATACTTACTTTGTTTGTCTCAGATGAAGAATCAAGTAAGAGCTTACTTTGATGAAGCAAAATGGTTCCACCATAAACACATACCAACAATGGATGAGTATATGCCCATTGCACTAGTTACCTCTGCATACTCAATGTTAGCAACCACATCCTTGGTTGGTATGGGAGACATTGTTTCAAAACATGCCTTCGAGTGGTTGTTCAGCGACCCTAAAATGGTAAGAGCTTCGGCAGTGGTTTGCCGACTCATGGACGACATTGTGTCGCATAAGGTACGAACGATGTTATTTTAGTTACTTTATTAATCCCAAAATGTGACACTCTTCTGACATTAAGATTTCATTTTTGAAGTTTGAGCAAAAGAGAGGGCATAGTGCCTCGGCGGTTGAATGTTACATGAAACAACATGGTGCTACAGAAGAAGATGCAATTCATGAATTCCGAAAAGAAATTACAGATGCCTGGAAGGATATAAACAAAGAGTGCCTCTATCCAACCACGGTCCCTATGCCCATTGTGACGCGAATTCTCAACCTTACACGTGTGATTGATGTCGTATATAAGTATGAAGATGGCTACACGCATGCTGGAATTGTGCTCAAAGATTTTGTTGCTTCCTTGCTCGTTGATCCTGTGCCTTTATAAGCATGGATGACAGACCCCTGTGTTAGGTTATTCACGTCGTGCAAAGGGATGACGAACGTTTAATAGTCTTGGCCCTTGGGAATAAACAAAGCAGCAAGATATGTTTCCTACTTAATTCCATTATTATTATTATTATTTTCATTAGAGTTCCTGTTTTATTTTAGTTAGAGTCCCGCACTACAAAAAAAAAAAATTGCTCATTAGCATCGACAAAAAGTCGACACTAAAAGTCCCATAGTCGACTCTAATGACATAGACGCTAATGCCCCCCCGACGCTGATGATGATCAAATGATGATCTTTAGCGTCGCCGCTAATGCCCTAAATTTAAAAATAAATTTTGGGTTGTATACAATGTCGTCCATGAAAGGCCGGAGAACAGATTCAGGTAAAATTTTCTTTCAAGCCACAACCGCAAAACCTGGTCAGAGAAGATGGTGCTTCAATAAACTCAACCATACAATATACTTCAATTCAACTATTTTTTCAAAACCTAAGCTATAATCAACAATCAACAATTTACTTTGTAATATAAAGTTACAATTAACTTATAGGATGGTTCGTTTGAGTTGCTAGCTGAAATAATTAACTAAACAACAAAGTTTACTCTGAACCTTTTATTATCCTAAATTGCACATACGGAGATAACCATGGCTTATTGTTGTCTCTCAGAAGAAAAGGTTTAAGAACCATTCTCCCTCAGTCTTCAGTATCCTAGCAGTACAATGTAAACCACTCCTGTATGTAACCCCATGTGCTTCAGTATTGTGCTTTTGCAGCTTCACCTAATAAATGAATTAAACATCCAAGAGAAGCTTAAGAACACAATGTTATTGTTACAGCAAAACTAGCAAATACATGAAATAAGTTCACTCATTTCAACATGCAAATGATCATATTTTAAGATATTAGAGGCCCATGGTGTCCTGATTTCATCAATAATCATAAAAAGGGAAACTTTTACAACGTCAACAGAGTGCATCCTGATCATCATAGAATCTTCCAAAAGTAGCTGAAACAAAATCAAGATCACAAAAGTGACGATAATTATGATGATACATGGATTCTACTCGACCAAGTTTTACATAAGAACAACAGAAGCCAAAAAAATTTATTGAGATCTTTATTCTGTCAACCCACTTTAGCAACCTCTTGTTGGCCTAGTGATAGCAGGCCATTGTTGGCCCAGTTATTTGGCCATTATACCGACATTATCCGACCATCGTGATGATTTTATTCGCCCACCATTTTGAAACTGGCAACCATGTCAATGCTAGACATCGTGCAAAGCCGACCACCATGTTGATGTTAGACGTTTTTCCGAAGCCAACCACTATGCCGATGCTGGCACCGTGCCGAACTTATCGCTTTCCTATCATTCGCAACCACAAGGTTCACCGCTGGCAACCGCCTAGCCCATCGCTGACCACCCTTGGCATAGCTTGCCGACCACCATTTGGCCTAGTCTGTCAACCACCACCCAACTCAATCATTGGCCACACTTGGCTTGGTCCACCACCAGTCACCTCTTGACTAGCCTACAGTTGGCCATCGTCCGGCCCCGGTCCTCCGCCAACAACCTCTTAGCCCGCCTACCTTCTACAATCGTCTAGCCCTAGTCACCTGTTGGCCATCATTCTGCACTGCCACCATCACAAAATCACATCCACTCGGATTTCCATTCACATCGCTCCTAATTCTGACCCTTAATTCGAGCTCACGTCTTAATTTCCACTCCTACCACATACACAGAATCTTGATCTGATTCATCAAGACATTTGAGATCCAATCCAAGCTCATGCCCAAATTTCTTTCCTTGCTACAACAGATCTACTTCAGGCAAAAAAAAAATTGCCAATTAGTTTTCTTTCCAAACTCAAGGTTTGAGGGGATGTTAGAATATCAAGGATATTTTAGTATATTAGCCTTGATATATTTTTCTTTTAGGTATTTATCATAGTTGTTTGTCTATAATCAAATAGGATTTGATTACCTTTTCTAACCTATCTCACCTACCATATTTTTCCTATTATAGACCATGTAACAATTTTGTATAATCTAAGTCATTCAATAAAGATGTAGTTTTATCGGACTCTTATAAGTAGTAAATGCATGAGTAATGCTTAGTACCATCATTTTTTTTCGGAATTCATTTGGAAAAAGTGATGTGGGAAGGCAATTAGGTAATTTTGCCATCCACATTTATTCCTTTATATTACCTAATTGCCGTCCCATGTTACTTTTTCGGGATGAATTTCGGAAAAGTGATGGTACTAAGCATTACTCGTAAACATATACCTCTAAGGTTGACCTATCCCAAATTTGTGTTCTCTTTCTCTCTCCTCTTTTGCTATTCCCTTATATTTTATATTTATTATAAAATTCTACGTTTTCATTATAATTAGGACCAGTCTTCTCACTTGTAAACTAGGAACCAAAGAGTTGCTTAGGCCAAAAAAAACAAACAAAAACAAAAAGGTACTCTTTGTTATGTTTATTGTTCCAAATTCACTCTTTTTGTTAATCGAGACTTCTTTTTATGTGCGCACACAAAAGGTACTCTTCCTAATTTTTATGTGGAAATAATAGGGTCTGTTACAGCCTGTAATTAGAATCAAAAAGCTCTAGAACTAGAAATCAATGGACATCCATTCTTCTATGGTTATTATTTCATATTTACTCTTTTTCTTCTTTATGGCCTCCTTTGGTGTAGACAGCATTACTTCGACCCAATCTTTGAGTGATGGCAAGACCTTGTGTCCAAAGAAGGAAGCTTTGAACTTGGTTTCTTCAGTCCTAGAAGTTCCAAGAATCGCTATCTGGGAATTTGGTACAAGCATAACCCTAGTGACAACTGTTGTTTGGGTTGCAAACCGACTCAGCCCAATCAACTGCTCATCTGGGATTTTGATGATAAGCAATACGGGCAGTCTTCTCCTTCTCAGTCAGAACAAGGCGGTTGTTTGGTCAACAAGGTCTTCGAAAACAACCTCAGCAGCCAATCTTACAACTGTCAGATTCCGGAAATCTTGTCCTGACAGATGGGAAAAATGTCAATCCCAGAAGACTACTTGTGGCAGAGATTCTGGCCCACTCCAACTTTTTTTTTTTTTTTTGAATATTTTTAGTTGCCCTTTGTCGTTTGGCTGAATTTGCACGGCTGCTTCTGAATATCATATGTTTAACCAGAAAAAATTTAGGAGAAATTTTAGTTAGCCTCCAAACCTTTATCCATTTTGACATTTTCTTCTTAAACTTTTTTGCTTTCACTTTGGCCCCTCATACTTTTAACATATCTCATTTAACCTCATCCGTCATGATTTTTTTAAAATTCTAATGGAGGGGTGCAAAAATTCTTAAATACTCCTCATGATAGGGATATTTTAGAAATATTAACAGGATTTAACAGTGAAAACAAACGAATTTTTCATTAAATCCTAACAGGTGTATTTTTGAGAATTTTAATAGGATTTAACAATAAAAACAGACGGGAGGGGTTAAATGAGATATGTTGAAGTATGAGGGTCAAGTGGGCCAAAAAAAGTTTAGGGGGATATGTCAAAACGGGTGAAAGTTTAGGACGCCTAAATGAAGTCTTTTCAAAAAATTACAAGGTAAAAATTAGGGAAAACTTTACTTAACCTCCCTGAAGTTCCACGACTTTTACAATTACCTCCCCAAACTTCAAAACATCTCAATTTAGTGTATCCAAGTTTTAATTTTTTTTCAACCTCCCCATCCGTTAAGATTTTTCGTTAAATCCTAACCGAATGACCCAACGCAAGTCACGACATGACCCAATGCGGGGTCACTTCGTGACCAAGCATGGGTCACCCATGACTCACACTGGGTCACGTTGTGACCCAACTGTGGGTCATCAGACCCATGGCGGGGTCTGGTGGTAACCCCGTTGTGGGTCTAGCGACCCACGACTGGGTCACAGGTGACCCAGCATGGGTCACCTGTGACCCAGTGGGTCGTAAGCTTAACCCAAACAATTTTTTTAAAAAATAATTTTGTTATTCGGAAATAAGGGTAAATTTGTAATTTTTTTAAAAAAGTTAGGGGCATAAAAGTCATATCACCTCTTTGACCGTCTGACTTAACAGAATTGGCTAACAGAGGGGGGAGATTGAAAAAAATTAAAACTTGGATACACTAAATGGAGAGGTTTTGAAGTTTGAAGAGGTGATTGCAAAAGTAGTGGAACTTCAGGGGAGTTAAGTGAAGTTTCGCCTAAAAATTACTTACTCTGACCACCTATGCAAATTTAAGTATGTGGCCTTAATTATTTTACCAATTATGGACTGCCACATCAGTTTATAAAAAAAAAAACTAGTGAAAACTTCAGAAAACTCTCAAGAACTTCCACGCGTTTTGAAATGATTTCCTTTAAGTTTAAAAACTCTCAATTTAGACTATTAAACTTTGGGAGGAGTGCCAAAATTTACAAAATACCCCTCTTTTTTTAGGAAAAAAGAAAAAGAAAAAAATTGTAAGGATTTAGGCGTTGGTCAGGATTTAACGGAATTTGCAAAAATACTGACGCCTGAATCTTTGAAATAAAAAATAAAAAAAGGTATTTTTCGAATTTTGACAAGATTTAACGGAAAATTCTAACAGATAAGAGAAATTAAAAGAATTTGGAAGTTCAATAGCCTAAATTGAGATTTTTTAAACTTTGAGGGAATCATTTCAAAACACGTGACAGTTTAGGAGGGTTTTATGAAATCTTTCCTAAAAACTATATTACCCATAACAACGCTCTAAATCTAAATATATGTCATAATTGTTCTTATCTTAAGTTAAGCACGTACATTGTGAATTAACATGCATTACTATTTTTCCTGATATAAGAGGAAACAAAGAAAAGTGGAAGAATTGGTCAAAATAGCAAAGGCCAAGGGGAAGACATGGAGCTGCCAGTGACCTATCCACAATTGCTAGAGCCACTAATGACTTCTCACCCGACAACAAGCTTGGGGAAGGTGGTTTTGGACTTGTATACATAGTAAATTTACAATATGTTAGTAGATGGACAAGTAAATGAACAAGAAATAGCTGTGAAGAGGCTTTAAAGGATCTTCAGACAAGGACTGAATGAGTTCAAAAATGAAGTAATACTGATTGCGAAACTTCAAAATCGAAATCTTGTTAGGCTTCTTGGTTGTTGCATTGAGGGAGAAGAGAAAATGCTAGTTTATGAATACATGCCAAATAAGACTATTTTATTTTTTGTCCGGATATATCTCTCAGAACCTATGTTTGAATTTAGTTAGTTAATTGGGAGTGGTTAGTGTAATTTCTGTTACCAATTTCCATAAAATTTTGTTAGTTGAAAACTTGAGAATGTTAGATTAACATGAACTAGAACCTAGCCAGATCAAACAAGAGATCTCTATCTTCATCAAGATTCCAGACTAAGAATTGTACATAGAGATCTCAAGGCAAGTAACATTTTACTTGATAGTGAAATGAATTCTCAAATTTCAGACTTTGGCATGGCCAAAAGTTTTAAAGGGGATCAAACAAAAGGATTGTATCAACAAGATCTCAACCTTAACCTCATAGGATATGTAAGTCTCAAAGAGTTTGAATTCTTTTCAGGATATGTTAGACCAACGAATGACGACTAAGTTTCGAGCTCTTTAGTGATATTGGAGACTGTGAAAAGTAGACAGGCCGTTGGAACTGGTTGATGCTTGCTTGGGGGACTCACACTCTTTATCAGAAGTGTTGCCTTGCATCCATGTTAGTCTCTAACCCAAAATATTCCATTCTTTTATTTTATTTGACTCAATGTATGAGATGTTTCTTTCATATATGTCTTAGCAGTACCTAGGATTGGAATTGGAGTGGTTAGTCAAAACGGTCTGTCTGTGGTTAAGGAATGAACATTCCACAGTCTCGTTCACTAGGAATAATTGTCCTCGATAACTTCGACCAAGCTTGGTAATATAAACATGTTTCTTTGCATGTCAGGCCATCTAGCTATGAAAATCACAACTTACAATGTAATTTTTGGGGAAAAAAATGCAAAATTAGTCCTTATAGTTACACCAATTTGCAATAAGCTCCCTAAAATTTAAAAAGTTGCTATAACAAATAATAATACGACATGTGCTTCCCATCCCGGACTTGGTTGAAAATTTTAATGAAAACCATCATAGTGCCACATGTTCTTTATGCTTATTACATAATGTTTTACGCCACTTTTTAAACCTTAAAAAACTTGGTGTAAATCAGGGCAACCCTTTGAACTGATTTTATATGTTTTTCCTTTTTTGTTAGATAGCCTCTGCTTCAGCATATAATTAAGCATCAAACATACAAATTTAAAAGATTATTTGAGAAAATCACTAAAGTAATCCTTTTTTTGGGCTTGTATCAAATTAATCGATCACTGGGGTAAAAAAAAATTTATCTTAAAACTCCTTGTTATAAGCCTTTTGTTTGAAATTGATATTCCTTTCAATTCTATCTATTTTTCTGACCGTATTCTTGTAAAATTATTACAATTTTACTCTCCAATTAAAAATAAAAAATAAAAAATTTTGAAGAAAGAGAGGTTGTCCCTCACCCCTCAAAGAGGACTTACTGCTCCTTCCC
>FXXK01002527.1:15696-29723 GCA_900184695.1 Betula pendula | reverse complement strand
GAATCCCTCAAGGATTACCTCCAAAGATTTAACAAGGAAAGGGTGGAATCGGAAGAAATGTCCGAAAGCGTAGTTCTGACTGCCGCTATAAATGGACTTTGGCATAAAGGGCCTTTTGTCCTTGAGCTGGCCAAAAAGACTCCAACAACCCTACAGGAGTTCATGGAGAAGGCAAAAGAGTTCATAAACCAAGAAGAAATGATAAGAATGTATGCCGAAAGAGACGCGAAGCCTAAGGAGCAGGCTAAGAAGAAGGAGTTTCGTAGAGGTGAAGGGGCCTCTGGCCACGGGAGGAGTTCGAAAAAGGGTGAGAAGCTACCCGAAAAGAAAAAGCCCATAGCTGAGCGGGAGTATAATTTTACCCCGCTAAATACGACTGTAGCAGAGATATACACGTTGATCAAGAAAGATCCGGGGTTAAAGCGACCTGAGAAAATGCAGGCCCCTCCGGAGAAACGAGACACTCGCAGGTATTGCGATTATCATCAAGATCATGGCCATGAGACGGAGGATTGCGTCTCCCTTTGGTGGGAGATTGAAAGAATGATTAGAGGAGGGAAGTTGGCTCGGTTCGTAGCAGCTAACAAACCTACGAAGTACGACAAATCGCACTTGGAGCGGCGTCCTCATGATGAGGCTCGCCCGCATCAGAATCGCCGCCGTCCAACTAGTCCCCTCAAACGTCGGAATCATGAGAATGACCACAGGGCCGGTAGTGAAGCGAGGCATCGCCGTGCCGATAGTGAAACGGGGCGTTACGACGACCGCAATGTTCGTCGACGAGCAGGATCTGAGAGAAATCGAGAGCCCGTCGGCGAAATTCACACCATCGCCGGCGGTTTGGTGGCTGGCGGTCCTCCAGTTCGAGGAGACGAGCTTATGCCAGAAAATTACCCTCCGAAGAAATACTTTCCCTTGAACGGCCCTCAAAGGCTCGCAGGACAGAGCAGGAGGCTGTTACATTCTCGTCGAAAGATGAAGAAGGGGTTTTCTACCCCCACGATGATGCATTGGTGGTCACTCTGTTGATAGGAAACTTCAACATCCACCGCGTCCTGATTGATAATGGAAGTTCGGCTGACATCCTGTTCCTTCCCGCCTTCACAAAGATGGAAATCGAGCAGAGACGAGTGGTTCCAGCTCCTACTCCCCTAGTAGGCTTCACAGGCGAGAAGGTCCTTCTGGTAGGGACAATCTCACTCCCACTTACAGCAGGCTCGGCTCCCAGAGAGAAAACTGTCATGACCGACTTCCTGGTTGTTGATAGACCATCGGCGTACAACGCCATCATAGGGAGGCCGACCCTAAACAAGTTAATGGCTATAACATCCACCTATCACCTAAAGATGAAGTTCCCCACCGACCACGGAGTGGGAGTGGTGCGGGGAAACCAGAAGGAGGCCCGTCAGTGTTACAATCTGACTCTCAAAGAGCCTCGAGCCAGAGAAACTCTCCCCGTTTATTACGGGATAAAGAAGGAAGGCGTAATGCAAAGGGCAGAGCCGAATGAAGATTTGGTTGAGATAGCTATTAACAGCCCGGACCGCGTAGTAAGGGTCGGGTCACAGTTGTCGGAGGGATTGAAGACTGAACTCTCGGAATTCCTGAAGAAGAATCTCAACGTATTCGCCTGGTCGCATGAAGACATGCCTGGTATCGACCCGACCATTATTTCGCACAGATTAAACATAGACCCCACCGCAAAGCCAGTCAAGCAGAAAAAGAGGAACTTCGCCCCCGAACGAAATAAAGCCATCGCAGAAGAAGTAGATAAGCTGATGGACGCGGATTTCATCAGAGAAGTCCACTACCCCGACTGGTTAGCCAATGTGGTGATGGTCAAAAAATCCTCAGGTAAGTGGAGAATGTGTGTAGACTTCACCGACCTCAATAAGGCTTGCCCAAAAGACAGCTTTCCACTTCCAAGGATTGATACTTTGGTCGACTCTACTTCGGGCCACAACCTTTTGAGCTTCATGGATGCTTTCTTAGGTTACAATCAAATCCGGATGCACGAATTCGACCAAGAAGCCACCTCGTTCATCACAGATCGGGGGCTGTACTGTTATAAGGTGATGCCATTCGGTTTGAAAAACGCCGGAGCGACTTACCAACGTTTGGTGAATGCGATGTTCAAGAACCAGATTGGGAGGAACATAGAGGTGTACGTGGATGACATGTTGGTCAAAAGCTTAAGGTCTGAAGATCACTTGACTGACCTTGGGAAAACATTCGATGTACTGAGGCGGTACAAGATGAAACTTAATCCCGCCAAATGTGCTTTCGGCGTGTCTTCTGGGAAGTTCCTGGGCTTCATTGTCTCCCACCGAGGCATAAAGGCCAACCCAGAAAAAATAAAAGCGGTACTGGAGATGGAATCCCACCAAAATACAAAGCAACTCCAGCGGCTTACCGGACGGATAGCTGCCCTCAACAGATTCATATCTAGATCTACGGATAAATGCCTGCCTTTCTTCAAGATCCTGAAGAAAGCCTTTGTTTGGGGAGAAGAATGTGAAGAAGCCTTCCAGCAGTTAAAGAGCTATCTGGTTAATCCTCCGTTGCTCAGCCAAACGGTAGAGGGTGAGCCACTTTACCTATATCTTGCAGTATCCGATTTTGCGGTCAGTTCAGTCCTGATAAGGGAGGATCAGGGAGTACAAAAACCGGTCTATTACACCAGCAGGGCTTTCCGGGGTGCTGAAGGCAGGTACCCACAAATTGAAAAGCTGGCCTTTGCGTTGGTAACTTCAGCCAGGAAGCTGAGGCCTTATTTTCAAGCTCATGCGGTTCGGGTGCTGACCGACCACCCTCTAAAAAGAGTTCTGTTCAAGCCTGATACTTCGGGACGCTTGGTAAACTGGGCGGTGGAGTTAGGCGAATTCGATATAGCATATTTGCCCAGACCAGCTATAAAGGCTCAAGCATTAGCCGACTTCATAGCAGAATTCACAAGCCCTAATAGCCAGGAAGACCAACCGGTTAGCAACCTTTGGAAGATCTGTGTAGATGGGTCAGCAACGAAAAAACGAAGTGGGGCTGGCATAGTCCTAACGACCCCAGAGGGTCAACAGCTAAAGCACGCCATCCGAATGGATTTCAAGGCTACCAATAATGAAGCAAAGTATGAAGCCGTGATAGCAGGTTTAATGATCGCTCGTGAGCTCGGAGCCGAAAATGTTGAAATCCACACAAACTCGCGTGTAATAGCGGGCCACATCTTAGGCGAATATGAAGCAAAAGGAGAGAAGATGAAGAAATACCTTGAGAAGGTCAAGGAATTGGGGGCTCGGTTCGCACACTTCCATGTGAGAAGGGTGCCTAGAGAAGAAAATGTGGAGGCAGACAGGCTAGCACGAATTGGGTCAGCACCAGAAGAGGAGCTGGAAAACTCTGACGAACAGGTTCGGCTACTGTCTTCACCGGCCATCGCGGGCGGTCCCCAAGTCTGTGCGATACGGGATCCACCGGAGTGGGCCAAGGAAGTATTCCGGTACATAGTGGAGGGTCAACTCCCTGCAGACCGAAGGGCCGCTGCCAAAATACGTTTAAAAGCTTCTAAGTATACTGTCATAGATGGATCTATCTATCGGCGGGGACTCACCCTGCCACTCCTCAAATGCTTATCCCAGGATGAAGCGGACTATGCCTTAAAGGAAATTCATGGTGGGGTATGTGGCAGTCATTCCGGGGGACGCATCCTAGCCCACAAGGCCGTCAGAGCCGGATATTATTGGCCGAAGATGTATCAACAGTCCATGGAGATGGTTAAAGCGTGCGACAAGTGCCAGAAGTTTGCAAATGATCAGAAAAGCCCACCTGAAGAGCTCACGTCGATTACATCTCCATGGCCCTTTTCCATGTGGGGAGTGGACATTGTTGGCCCCCTTCCACCCGGAAAAGGAGGCGTCAAGTTTGTGGTAGTGGCGGTCGACTACTTTACTAAGTGGGTAGAAGCAGAAGCCCTTGTACACATCACCTCCCAAAACATCACCAAGTTCCTGTGGAGGTCGGTGATTTGCAGATATGGCCTCCCCCACGCTTTCGTCACTGACAACGGGAAGCAGTTCGATTGCCAGGCGTTTCGAGATTGGTGTGAAGACCTCAAGGTTAGGAATTATTTCTCTTCACCGGGGCACCCACAAGCTAATGGGCAAGTGGAGGCTACAAATAAAACCATCTTCAAGATACTGAAGAAGAAGCTCGAAGACAGAAAGGGTGCTTGGGCTGAACAGCTACACGAAGTTCTCTGGGCCTACAGAACCACCGAGAGAGCCCCCACGGGGGACACTCCTTTTGGCTTAGCCTTTGGGTCAGAAGCCGTTATCCCCGTAGAAATGGAGCTCCCTAGCCTTCGCGTACAGAAATATGACCTCGAGCGGAACGAAGAAGGGTTGAAGCTGTCCCTTGACCTCCTGGACGAAAGAAGAGATCGAGCGGAAATGGCAATGGCCTCGTACCGTCAGAAGGCAGCCCAATATTTCAACCGAAGAGTCAAACCTCGGAGGTTCAACGTTGGAGACTGGATGCTAAGAAGAGTCACTTTGGCAACTAAGGAGCGCACAGATGGAAAGCTAGCTCCAAATTGGGAAGGGCCCTACAGAATCGTGGAATGCAACCGACCTGGCGCATGTCATCTCGAAACTTTGGAGGGAAGAAGGCTACCACACCCCTGGAATGCAGAGCATTTAAAACGATATTATCAATAATCCCTCACATTTTTGAAGTTGAATTTTGTCCACTTATGAGAATTTGTCTTTTTCCTATTGTTCTGTTTTTTCCTCCCATTTGCATGTGAACGACATAAGGAATGCAGTATAAATTAAAGGCGGTATGCCCCCCTAAGCGCCAACACCGCCATTTTGGTTTTGTCACTGAGGTCTATGACCCCTTGACACGTCAAACCATGATCGAAAGATCCGCGCACCGTCATTGAGGCCCACGACCCTCCTTACATGCGTGGTCCGGATCCAGATCACCACCGGGGTCCGTTCCCCATTTGAGGTCGGTCAGACGACCCTGGACATGCCGAACCTAGATCGAAAAGATCCGCGCACCTCACGAGGTTACGAGCAACCCTTTGACATGCCGTGCGTGCATGCCTAGATCACCACCTGGTCCGTCATTGAGGTTCGGTCAAACGACCCTTTGGACATTCCAACCTATGATCGAAAGATCCCGCACCTCATCGAGGTTTACGACAACCCTTTGACAGCGTGCGGTGCGATCCTAGATCACCACCGGGTTCCGTCATGAGGTCCGGCCAGACCCTTGACATGCGAACCTAGATGAAAGATCGACCCACCGTCATCCGGGTTAGAACCCTGTTGACAGCCGTGCGTGCGATCCTAGATCACCACCGGGGTCCTCATTGAGGTCCGGTCATAACGACCCTTGACATGCTGAACCTAGTCCGAAAGATCCGCCACCGCATCATCGAGGTCTATGAAACCCTTTGAAATGCCGTGCGTTGCGATCCTAGACACCACCGGGTCCGTCATTAGGTCCGTCAACGACCCTACATCGAACTAGATCGAGAAGATCCGACACCACCGTTCATCGAGGCTGAACCTTTGACATGCCCGTGCGTGCGATCCTAGATCACCACCGGGTTCCGTCATTGAGGTCCGGTCAACGACCCTTGACATGCCGAACCTAGATCGAAAGATCCGCGCACCGTCATCGAGGTCTTGAACCCTTTGACATGCCGTGCGTGCGATCCTAGATCAAAATCAAGGTTCCGTCGATGTGGTCGCGACCGACCCATCGACATGCCGAACCCGATATGATGAATTAATTGCCAACGCCTCGACCACAGAGGCTCGGCACCCAGTCGCATAGCGCAATCGTGGCCACACATGCTTGCAAAGCGAGGTAAGATTAATCTTTATCATTTCGCTATTCCTTCCTGGAGAAGTATTTGCAAGCAATATGTTGACTTAGGCGTTGAAAAAGATAAAGCATCACGGACAAATCCCTTTACACCAAACAAAAAGAGGGGGAAATACATGGCAAAATCAACAAACGAAAGCCAAAAGCTCAAGAGCTTTCTTACTGAGCATAAAAAAAAAAAATAGAATTTTTGTGCCCAAACAGAGGCAACAGCATCAACTACTACGAGTCGTCAACCCGTACAAAGGTAAAAACAGAGAGTTAAGCAAAATAACAGCTTCCACTCTAATCTTCGTCGGTGGAGAAACCGCCAGCGATGTAAATGTCCAACCCATACTCCTCCCCCATCATCATGCGCCTATTCCGTAATTTCTCGCGCAAAGGACGAAGCTCCCCTTTGAGGCGACGAATTTCCGCCTCTAGGCAAGCCACTCGGTTCTCCAAACGGCCAAGTCTTATCCCCTGGTGAAAATCATGGACCCTAGCCCCTTTTGGCGTTCGGCGCTCCCTGATGGGCCCTTCATCAAAAAAATCAAACTCTGCGCCGGGTAGAGGACGGCTTGGGCTACCGTCAGCCCCCCAGTCCTTATCTGCTTGAGCGGTGGCGCCGAGCATTCCTCCCGGAATGAAAAAGGGATCGCTGTCGGTGCAACCGGCGGGCCCTGAGGAATGATTGGCAGACTCGGAATCCGAGACCACCACCTTCGGAATGGGACCAACGACGCCGGCCCGACCTCGAAGCCGCCGACTCCGACGAGAGCCGCTCGGGAGCTTGGGCGCTAGTAGTTCTCAGGCTACCCTCAGATGAGCGTTTCCGTCCATGGAACGAAATCTCAGAGAAGAAGAAAAAGGAAGTTTGTCTCGCAGCGAATAATAGGAAGAATAACGTTGAAGAAATGGTACGCGCAGGCCCCCTTAAATAAGCACGCCAGACCTGGGGAGTTCAACAGTCGTGACCTTGGGGAGCCGCACCGTTTACTGCGCGGCTCACTATTACCAATGCACCCAAACGAGACCCTTCAGATTCCCGAAATGGAATGACTGAATGATGCCTTGTTCTGGTCAAGCACGAAAGCACCTGGACAACTTTCCAAATCACAATTGCCTAAAGACGTCAGATGATAGGACAAGCCAAAACTCCATTATGAAGATCAGGCTTAGTCTTATCATAAAAGCAGCAACGAAAGGAAAATTCTCCGCGGGGGCCCAACGAAAGACTGCAACAGTCACACCAGTCCAGGCTCGGTTCAAAAAAAAAAAAACAACAACAAAACGCGCATAAAGAAATAAAGGGGAGCGAGGAATGGCTCTAACCAAAACCCGAAACGGCCATCCCTAACGAACCTGCCAATCCGAAGCTTATTCCAGTAAACGAGTATAAAGGTACATGAAAACGACAAATACATTAATTCATGTCGCAATAATACAACGTCTAAAGCAAAGTATTATATACAATTAAGAGGGGGGTACATCCCCACTAGGGGCGAGGTTCGGCCCCGAACTCGCTCCCAGCCCCAGCGCCGGACTCACCCCCGACTCGGGGTACATTGCTAGGCCCGGCCCCAACTGCACCTTCAACCGCTAGCCGAGCCCTAGCAATAGGTGGGGGAACGGACCACAAGGCACGAGCATCCGGCAGCTCTTCCACCCCGATGGCCCGAAGCTCGTACAAGGCCCAGGGATCGGGCCGAATCTCTTCAACTTTAACAGTGGGCACTCGATGCTTCCATCGCTCATCCACCGCCATCTCTCGAAGGGTCTCAAATCCCCACTCGAACCCGTGGATCCAGGTGCGGTTCCTAACGAAGTGCACCAGATTCAGTTGATTTTTGTACCTCTTCGCCAACTGGTTTGCCTCTCGGTTCTTCCCCACCATGCGATCTGCCATTTTGGTGGTGGCCTTTTCTCGGTCCTGAAGATCGGTATTTTCCTTCTTCAGCGTTGCCACCTCATCCCGCAACAGGGCAAGCTGTTCCTCAGCAGCATTTAACCCCTTTCGTGTGGAAGTACGCTCGGTTTCCACGGAACGGAGATTACGAGATAGGTCTGAAACTTCTGCTTTAAATCCCGCGATCATCCCCTTCTGCTCGTCGACTACCCCCTGCAACCACGACGAGCGACCCAATAACTCAGACTCCGATTGTGTCGACCTTGCAAGCCTAGCTTGAAGGTCGGCCACTTCTCCCCTAAGCCTGGAATTGACCGCATCGAGCCGGAGTACATCAGAGGTCAGCTCATCGATCTTCGCTTGCCCAGCATCAACAACCGAACGAAGCTGGTCATACTCGGAGGACTTCGCTTCCAAAACTTTCTGCCTCCTCAGAGCTTCAAAAAGCTCTTTGTCGTGGCTGGCCGACCTCTCCTCTAATTCGAGACTCCTGGCCCTTAGAACATCGATCGCGGACCTAGCAGCCACAAGCTCCTCCTTTTGAGCCTCCAACTTTCTCTTCCATTGGAGGAACGAGTCCTGACTGGAATGTAGATGCTTGCCAAGTGAATCCACGGCAATCAGAGAACCCTTAAAAAAAAAAAAAAAAAAGGGAAGAAAAAGAGAAGAACAACAAAGTCAATAGGCAACTCAAATTCCAGGAGGACCAAGGCGAACAACAACAACCATGCAGCATACCTCGAGTTGATGGCGAAGACCGAGAACAGGATCCGCTTGGGACCCGATGGCCTCCCACCATGTGAAACCGCCGCTGGAAGTCACCTCTTCCACTTCGGGGCCTGGAACTTCGGGCTCGCTCTGAACCTCTGAATGGCCCCGAACCTCAGGAACGGTAACCTCCGCATTCAAGCTAACACCGACAATCACGGGTTCGATACTTTCTTGGAAGGCAACTTGCGGATTCGGAAGTTCGGGTTCACTTCGAAATTCTGGGAGGCCCCGAACCTCGAAAGAGGCCGTCTCCATCACCAGCGTAGTATCGGCTGCGACAGGTTCAGTTTCTTCCTGGTCGGTCGTCACCACGGCATCCTCAATTTCTGGGACGACGCTTGCTTCGGCTATGATAGCCTCGGGCGCAAGTTCCCCCAAAACTGCTGTAGGGTCGGTCCTTGCCTCATCAACAGCTAACTCTACCGCCGACGTTGAAGGGGGAAGGGACGGCATAGTCACACTCCCTCCCTCACCTCCAGAAAGAGGTAGAACCTCGGTTGAGGGGCCCGAACCCTCATCCACAAAGAGGACATTGACCCCCCTAGCTTTCTTAGTCGGAGGGTACATTCTGATAAACTCTGCATATTCGTGACTTCCCATTTCCCCCTCCTTTGGGGGTGAAGAAGGGTCCGCACCCTCCGACGGTTCGGCAACCCTTCTTTTGCAAATTCGAGTCCTCGCCACAAGAGGGACGTCGTCCTCGTCTTCCTCTGGACTGTCGTCAAGAATGATTGGACCTTCTACGACCTGGGGAGCGTCCCCTCTCGGTGAATCTCCCTCAACAGATAAAGAAAGAGAGATTGACCCTTCGTCGGAAGAAGAGGAATATTCGACCTCCTTAACGGGAGCAAGGCTCAACCCTTTAGACCTCGTTCGCCTAGTCGAATCTTCTGCCTTCCCCTTCTTCTTTGCAGGAAAAAGCATATCTGGAATGTGGGCCATTCCGTCACACCTATGCGCGGAAAAGCCTAAGTATTTCTGCAAATTGGCGGGGCGGAGTAGAAATCCCAAGTTCGATTCCTCTCCCTCCGCCTCAACACTCACTGTAGACCAAGCTACCATGCGGTCGACTCTATCCAGTTGAGCGGCCGTCAACTTCGGTTTTGGGAATGTTCTCTTCGATTTTGCGTCCCACCATCTAAGAGGAACCCGAGCCTCTGGCGGGCGATCCCATAGAATGGGAGGAAGCTCCCATCCCAGGTCGGAGACAAAGAAGAACGACGTCTCAAAGCGAGGATTACTTTGCCACGTGGTCGGAGAGGAAAAGAACTTCCTATCCCGACCCTATAAAGTCCATGTATGGCCATATTTAACTGGACCAAACAGGTTCAGAAACTCTGGAGCGGTCAGTTGTTCACCATTCCCTAGGACCATTGGCCATGCCACGCAACAGGCCACCACATGCCGCCAAGCGCCGGCCTTCAGCTCCGTGGGGGCCATCTCCAAGATATGAAATATTTCCCGGGCCACCTGAGAAAATGGAATCTGGAGCCCAGCCATAAGGGCTTTCTCAAAGATGCACACTTCGTGCTCCAAAGTGTTACCGAAGATATCATCCTTGGGTCCAGGAATTCGAATTTTCACTCCGTCAGGAATCTCATAGGTTTTTCTCAATCTCTCAGCATCCTTCGGCCCTAAGGTGGATCGCCAAGTTTCGGGGGTTTCCGAAGTGTCCAGCCTAGAAGACTTCGAGGGCCCCGAAGCCTTTGAGGATTTCGAAGACTTCGAGGATTTAGGGGGTTTTACGGACTTTCAAGGTTTTTTAGGCATCGTATCCAACAGAAAAGCGCTACGTGGAAAGCGAAAGGCGAGAAGCTAGCTACTGTAAAAAATCTTTGAAAAGTTAACTGTGACGGCTAGGGATCCTTCGCGGAGAAGATAAGAAGGAATCTTCCCCGAGGCATGCCTACACGCGTCAAAACTAGGTCCCCCAAAGAAAAGATGTGGACGAAACCTAGACACGTGTAGCGAAACCAATTGCGATACGCCACCCCATGTCCTCGCAAACGACGGTTCGTTACCAAAACACAGTAAAATCCTCCCGCCATTTCTAAAATATGGCGCGAAAGATTTTAGGGGGTAACTGTTGGGGGTTGGGCCTAACAGTACTGTGGCGGCCCATATCCTTTCAGTTGTCAGGCCCGTATAGAAGAAAACCAAACGACCTACACACGCATTCGCCGACCTTCAACTCATAGGTCGGTGGGTCCACCGAGGCTACTATCATCCCTTCAAGTTCGGTCCCTAAATAAGGGATGTAATGACTCTTGATGGAGAGAGGACAAGACCCATTATGGTTCGCATTTAAGGCAGCCGGCCTTGATTGCTGTTCCCGCATGCTTTCGAGGTCCACCTGCCCTCCAAGAAGTGATTGACGTGACAGGCTGGCATGGCTTGTCATGTGTCGTGGATTCATGCTTACGCGTACATAGAAGGGGTATTAATGAACCGCATGGGCATAGAAGACAATGGGAGACTTAGGGGCCCACCACAGTGGCTCGTTAAATGAACCTTGGGGAATCCACAACTATATAAGAGAAGGAAGAGGTTCGGCTAAGGTAAGTAACAAAAAACCTAGAAAATACTTTCAAGTTCTCTCTGCTAAAACTCTCCCATAAAGACACTGACTTAGGCATCGGAGCTATCCCCCGCGGTAGCCCCCGGCAAGCTCTTGTGTCTAACGTTTTCTCTGTTTTTAGGTTCCTGTACAGCCAAGGTTGGAAACTGCTCTAACATATACCAATTACTAGTTATCCGGTTATTAATCAATTTTGTTAATCTCTATAACTAGTAATCACAATCAGCCTAAACAAATTTTCAATTATCTAATTGCGGTTATATAGTTAGTGATTATTAGCGATTAGCGATTAATAATCAAAATGTTTGTATACTCATAAGTGTATGCTTGAAACTTTTGTGGCATATGTTTTTGCTCTCACCCTATTATGGATCCCAATACATACTACTCAACAGTACGAACGCGGAGATAGCCATGCATAGCTTTCTGACTTTTCAACAAACCTTTTTTTGTTTGGACCTTTGTATCAATAATCGGAGTTAACCAACTTTCGCATACAATGGTAGATATAATTTTTTTTTTAAAAAAAAAAAAAAATACCAAAGCTTCCACCTAAATGCTTCTTCATTTTGCAGAAAAAAGGCTATAAACGCCAGCTTTGATCTCCGTTGATGGCAGATCTTGGCCCCGAAATTTTGTGTCACACAGACTGATATTTCTTTTCGGAAAGTTTTCGGCACGATGTCTTCTTCCGATCAGTCTTCTGGCGCAGATTCTGGCAACTTCAAAGTTGCGGAGATCAAGAAAATCAAGAAACTCCTCCCCCTAACCCCACCTGACCACAACAGCAGCAACAGGGGCAACAACAATGGAAACAGTGGCAACAACAGCAGCAACCATTCTTGCCAGGACGACAATTAGAGCATGGAGAAGTTAAGGAAAGATTTGATTTACATAGGACAATCCTTTAAGAATCTCAAGGGCTTTGAAAACAAAGAAGTGACCTCCTCATACACCTCCTCAAACCTTCAACAACTCAGCTCCTTGAACGATTTGGGACCTGGTTGTCCCAAGTTTCCTCGCAAGCCAAGCAGCTCTCAGGCAAGCTTCGCGCGCTCACATTGTGATCGAGTTGAAGCTCCAGATCCCGTTACCCCATAAGTTGTCTTCCGATGAATCTGGTGCCCATCGGTACACACGGGATGGCACTGACTTGGATGACTCGGAGGTGGTTGATGAATTGCCTGTCTTACATGTTGACAGTGAATTTGGGGATAGCTCGGCTTTCCGAGATTTTCGGTTAGTATATGGGAGTCTTGAGCTCATATCAAAGATGTGCTTGCTGTGTTTTGCTGTAATTCCGGAAAACGAGATTGTGAAGAAGAGATTTATGACATATTGGTGGGTTGGTGAAGGCTTTGTTAGCCCACAGGTTGAGAAAGCTGATGGTGGAACCTCCAAAACGCTGTCGACTTACTTCTGCTTAAATATTAATTACAGTGAAAACTTATATTTTAGTTACTAGGTTTTCATTTGATTTAGATTTAGTCATTGAATTTTTAATTTTAAAAATAAAGTCTTTAGACTTTATTTAGATTTTAAATAAGTATTTCTGTCATTTTGCTGTCAAAGTTAACGCTTTATCATTTGTTACATGTGATTCATTTGACACATTAGTGTAAATATTAATACCTAATATCACTTTAGGTCAAGTTCCAAGTCATCCATTAAAAAAATAAAAACAAAACAAAACATATATAAAAAGAAAATCTTTGCACACCTCTAGGGAGAAGGTTGGAAAAATATACGAAGGAATAGAATAAAGTTTAAAGATGGTATTCTAATTACGCTAAAGACGTTGGAATATATAATGGAAACATGTCAAACACTATTCTTGTTTAATATACTTTGAACCAGTTGTAAGATAAAACGTTGCTTGGAGTATTACAATTTTTATTACAATAAACCTATTAAAACTTAGTGTGGCCGTTCAAAATTGATTAAATGATTAAGCTCTTATGCCCATGTGAAGAGTGAAAATGTTTAATCATTTCATTAATTATGAACAAACATGTCAAATTTATAAAGAATTTAACTTGTACTCAAAGTGGTAATACCGTTGTCAATACTACGTAAGAGAATATGAAATTTTGACAACATAGATTCCAAAAGGTTACATGTAACGCCCATGAAATAATTAAGTAGTTTATTGGTAATAACCTTAAGCAATTCAAATTAATACAATATAAATAATATTAATCAATAATGATACTGGTGTGGTAATAGTATATAATAATATTATTTAATAATTATATTAAGAGAATTGGAATAAAAATATATTAAGCTAATGTTAACG
This sequence comes from Betula pendula, assembly GCA_900184695.1. Taxonomy (NCBI): domain Eukaryota; kingdom Viridiplantae; phylum Streptophyta; class Magnoliopsida; order Fagales; family Betulaceae; genus Betula; species Betula pendula. Next base: position 16,298 of record FXXK01002527.1, on the reverse strand, counting down.
AAATTAGAATAATGAAATAATAATAATAAGTTCTAGTGTGGTAAATAATTATTTATAAGTGTAAATAATAGTTAAATTAAATATAGGATCAAACATTAATTAACAAAAGATAGAATTAAAATATAATAGATTAATGTTATAATTTATAAAGAAGGGAGTTTAAAATAAAAAGACAATCTCCCACTGCCACATGTCGGATTATGATTGACTAGGTGAGGATATCTTATCCTCTTATCCTTGCAAGAAAAAGAAAAAGAATTGAGCAAAGCCCTCTCACACGCACGTTCCCTTTCTTTTTCTCTTCTTTTCTCTCTTTTCCTTCTCTTTTCTTTTCTTCCGTCCTCTTCTCTGTCTCTTCTCTTTTCTTTCTTTCATCACACACGCACAGGCTGTCCACCGAGTGAGAGAGAGAACAGATCAAGAGTGAGAGAAATCGTGAGAGAGAGAGAGATAGACGGTGAGTTTTAAAGAGACAGATGGAGAAAAATTGTGAAGAAGAATAAGAAGATGAAGCCAAACATGGGGTTTTCGGCCATGGGTCTTTGTGAGGTAAATACCTAGCCTTTTCTCATACTTTTCGTTACACCCATTGATTTTAGTGC